>VUQR01032902.1:18356-37902 GCA_015108515.1 Hemichromis elongatus
ATATTTATATTTTGACGTGAACTGTCCCTTAAAATATCCATGCAAAATTCATTGTTTAGATGTTGTGTGTAAACATTTAGCTGATTTTATTGGCAGCATGTTATTAAAATGTTTTTTTGTAATGTAGGGGCTTGAAGGTGGGGGGAAAGCTAAATTTGACCAGATTTCCTCAGTTCGCAGGGAAAGCAACAGTGGAGCATATTTCGCTGGAATGTTCCGTGTAGCCAATGTGGAGTTTATCCCAGAGTACCGGCAAGCTGAGTCCCATGAGTTTGTGTCCATGGCAAATAAAATAGAGCACGTGGTAGGTCTCAGTGTAACCCTGCTGGTGAACTGCTGGTCTGTACTTCTCTACTTGTTAATTATTGGTGTCTCGCAGGTAAACAATGTGTACCAAATGTCCTCAGTGGTGAAACTCTACAAGCAAGCTGTCATTTCAGACCTCAGGTACTTTGGTGTTTCTTGTTGTCATAAACTAAAACCAAACAAATCTGCTGTTTTTCATTTAGTTTTAAGATTTTAAAGATCCATTTTCCTCCCCAAGTAACAACAAAGGTGGTGTGTTAGTGCATTTCTGGATGGCTTTTATGGTCCCTCAACTGAAGAGTACAGAGATGTGTGAGGAGTGCATAGCGGCCATTTTCAGAGATTCAGTCCACACCAGCCTGAACAGGTCCTCTGTAGGCTACCTGCTGGGTCTTCCAGTTGACATAGACTCCATCCTCATCAATGGTGAATTTGTGTGTCTCACCTGTAGTCTAATGCATATTCATCACTCTGACCATGTGAATAAATGGACTATTCTGCTTCTTGTAGGTGTTCATCGTACTGATTATTCATCCAACACAGCAGGTAAGAACTGAAGTGAGTAAGAAACATTCTGCATGTCTGCATTTTGTTTTCATTAGTGTTTTTTTTTCTCTCCTTTCAGACTCTCAGTGTGTAGATAAGATGTATGCCAACCTTCCTGGGGTGATGGTCCCTTTAAGCGTCTTCTCATCATGGGGTGGTATAAATTGCTATGTAAAGCTCACAGCAATCCCTGGCTCAGTGATCCGCCTTACCATCACCTCATTTGTTATTGAGCCCAGTGACTGCGTGAACGATGCCCTCACTGTGTATGACGCTCTGCTGCCCATGAGAGGGCGCATTCTGCACAGGCGAGTCTGCACCAGAGTCTAAGTTTGATTTACAGCGTAGTTATGATTGTCTAAAGCGACACACAGAATTCCTGCAGATTTCCAAAGGTTTACCTGCATGTGTTGCCCGTTTTTAAATCCCAGTGGATTTTTAGTTGTATAATGATCAATACCACTTAAATGGCTTAGACTAGGCCTTTCCAATAACTCACCATTTCTGCTTTTTGAGCCGTTCCTCAGATGGCCTCACATTAAAACATATTTGTTGTTACTGTGGCCAGAAACTCCATCTGTCCAGAGCAAATTATTCCAGAAGTCCTGCCGTTTGCATACATATTCTAAGGATTTTCACTGCAGCTCATGTACCTCTGCTCAGTCTTTTCAGGCATTCATCTTTTCAGAGGTTTAAATAAGTCTGTCCCCACGTTTCACTCCTTAAAGATGCCCCAGTCATTGGCACTTAGACTACCAAGAATATTTCTATACTCATAAATACAAATTTCACGTGTGTTTCACATATGCTGATGTACATCTTTGTGCTGCAGCCTGTGTGAGCCGGTCTCCAACTCCTTCTCCATCGTTTCTACCTCGGATTTCATGCTGCTGTCCTTCAGAATGACCAACGGGAATAAAAATTTTAGAGGATACTTTGAAGCAATCGCTGAGGAAGGTATGAGATACTTACCTGCTCTGTCTTATAAGCCAGTAGTTCTTGACAATTAAGTTTTTTGAAATTGAAAGCAGTGACATAGAATTAATATCTCAGTGAATTGTGTGCAATTTTTTTTAAAATATGTCTAATAAGGCTGCTTATAAAGACTGATTTCTCAACAATATAATGTCCCAGCACCCAGATTTATGTAAAATGTAGCATTAGCTTGAAAAATTATAACCGTTGGGCCTCTCTCTGTCTCTCTCAGTTTGTATGTCTCAAATTGAGACCCAGTTGGAGCCTGGAATCACAGATCGAATCTACAGCCCCTTCTACCCCAGCCTGCTGCCCCCACAGTGCTCATGTTTTTGGAAGTTTAAAGTAGATAATCAACGTGACACACAAACACACACACACACATTATTAGTAGTAGATTTTGCTCATTGTGTCTTCTGTCATTTCATAACAGACCCATAACTCCACCTTAGGAGTTGCACTGCACTTCCAAAACTATGTTCTGAAACCGAAGGACATGAATGGCTGTGACCAAGGCTGGTGGAAGGTCAATGAAGTCATGTATGTGGCTACACTTGCTCACACTGTATTCAAATAAAAAGTTCCACTGACTATTATTATTAGGTGTTTTCAGTTGTCACCTCATGTACTGTATGTCCTGGATATTTTTAGACCATTCATTTGACCAAAACCATAATTGTCCTACATCCTGTGATGCTTTTTCGTGATGCTTTTTTTCCTTCTACAGTTTCTGTGGAAGCTACGTGGGACACGACACGGTTTTTCGGATTACTAACTACAATCCAGAGGTGGAGTTTCGCTGCAGCTCACGTACATCTGCTCAGCCTTTTCAGGCGTCTTATAGAAGCTACAGTATGAACCAGCGTAAGCACCGCATAGCTCGAGTCTGACTCACTGTGACTGCAAGGATGTGGTGCAGGAAATGCGTATTTCTGTGTATCTGTGTGAACTAGGGATTGTTTATAAGAAGATTCTAAAAATTACAAAGTGAAAATGTTGGAAAACAAATATGGAAGTTCATGTAAAAAAGAAATCTTTTACTGTAGCTCTTGAAACTCTTGTAGCTCTTGTGTTGTTAATTGTCACTGAATTGCAGCCCAAGAGAAGTTTATTATGTGTTATATTGAGCCAGTACAACAATATGATAGAGATTTAGTTTTGTTTCTGTTTCTCTGCTCACCAGCCTGTCCAGAGAGCCACTTCTTGTGCAACACGGGACTGTGTGTGCACAAGACTCGACTCTGTGATGGCTTGGATGACTGTCAGGATGAGAGTGACGAGGTCTTCTGCTGTAAGTTCTTTTCCAACTAACCAAATACAGATTTTGTTTTTTAAATAATAGGAATGTGATTCGGTTTTCGTTCCTTGTCTGTTTAAAATGGCATCGTTAATTCCTGTTGAAACGACATACCGTTCTAGATGTCTGGCATGTGGTTTAAATGTTTTTAATTCCTTGAGGAGTCAGTCCACACTTTTGAAAATGATGCATATCTTCCCAGCAAGGCCCACGATGAGCTGTGGTGCAAATAGTCCACTGCACCCTCTGCTAGTATGCAATGGAGAGACAGACTGCACGGATGGAGTCGATGAGCTCAACTGCACTCAGGGTATGTGTCGTTTGCAACTTTATCAAAGTGAAACGTGCCTTTTATCCAACAATAACTGGGACATGTTCCATCAGAAACGACCTGCTCTGCAATCAGATATCAGTGCAATAGCGGCTCCTGCATCCTGAAAAAGAACGCAAAGTGTGACGGAGTCGATGACTGTCAGGATCGCAGTGATGAGGCCGACTGTGGTGAGTACTGCTCAGTACCTGCTGCTCGGTGTACACGTCATATTTTTGTAGCACGCAACAGTTACAGCTTGCGCTGTCATAAGTGACTTTACTCCAACAAGTGGTGTGTGTTTGTATGAGATGGGTTTGATCTGTTTCATAAATTGCATTCAGCTTTTGTATCAATAGTTCATAATTATGCTCAAATGTCTTAAAAATTAAAAACAAAATGTTGAATTTTTCTGTCTGACTTTTTTTTTAGCCATCAGAACAACCAGTTCTGTGAGGATGAAGCTGCAATCACCCTGCCACTAGGAAACATTTTACACAATAAAGAGGTTTCCTACTCGGAAGGAAACCCCGACAGAGATTTTCTGATTTTGACTTTGACTGTTTGAGTTTTAGTAACATTATCACATCTGATAGTGGAAATGAAAACAGTTTTGTGGTAGGAATTTGTTCCTGGATTATCGTTGGAGTGGCTACCTCAGTGAATGTATTACAATAAAATTTTTAAATTTGTGGTTGGATTTAAAGGGGAAAAAAGAAGAAAAGCAGTAGTAGCAGCACTGAAATCAAAACAATACTAAATTACTGGAAAGGTCTGTCTTCGATCAAAATCAAAATGCTCAAATTCAGCTTCATGTCGAAGGCGTGGAGTTAAATTACTTTAAGATGATAATAAGTTCAGTGGCTTTTTATTCAGTTCCCTTGAGTTTTAGAGCAGCAGCAGCAGTACATGCTGAACTGTAGATGTAAGACGGCTTTAAAATGCTCCACCTTTTATTACTTCCTCGGTTGTTTGCCTTGCTAACATCATAAGTGTTTGGCAAATAGATTAAGTGAAATATAGCTGGTTCAACTCAATATAACCTGTAATCACAAATATTTGCATATATTATATTTGCTTACGCTCTGATGTATCTGATTTTAATGACTGTGATTATGCTGCCACCACAGTGCCAGATCTTTGCCAGATTTTTATATACAGTCTCACGAGAAAGCAGCTCTTTTTCTAACCCTCTGGGCACCGAGCTGCAAACTTGCTGACCTGCAGCGCTGAGGTGACCCGTAGCTCTCTCTGTTTGCTGTTATTTTATCATGATGGGGTCTCAAGGTGGTGGGAACAGGTCTGCCTTTGATCACTCACTAACACTGGGCTTAGTACACACACACACGCACGCATATCCATCAAAGTTTTAATAAGGTGGCAGCAGGACTGCCAGCAATGGTGATGAATCAGCATGTCAGCATCGGTGATTATTGTGTGTGTGTGTGGGCCTAACTCATGCCATGAGCTGTACACACTGATAAAGTCATAGTGTGCACATCCATTTAAATGGTTGGCAGATCTGTGCATACACATAATAATATCACATTCAGTACTGTGGTTCTGCCACATGATACAGTTAAATTTAACTGCATCATGTGGCAGAACCACATGGGTTTAACTATTAAAATACGATAACAAACACCATGTTCACCTTTAAAATGTAACAAGTGTAACAACAAAACCCATCTCTGTCACCCTCAGCTTGTGGTCGTCCCTCCCCATTGACCAGGGTGTTCGCATCAACTGGCTTGGAGCGTATTGTGGGCGGAGTAAACTCTGTGGAGGGGGAGTGGCCTTGGCAGGTCAGCCTCCATTTTGCTGGTAGCCTGTACTGCGGCGCTTCTGTCCTCTCCTCTGATTGGCTGGTCTCAGCTGCTCACTGCTTCAACAAACAAAGGTCAGCCAAGCTCGCTGGTATTCTTATTAACTATTAGTATTCTTTTTAACTTCGCATCACTTACTCTGAGCAGCTTGCTTACTTGCAAGCCCACAGTTTTTCACAGGTTATAATCTGCCAGAGGACCTCGCATGATATTTTAAAGTTAGATTAAAAGTTATCAATTCATCAGCTCAACTCATCTCTTATTTAGTTGCATAAGATCCAGTTTAATAAGTTCCAGTTTATACAACCTGCTTCTTTAATGAACTCTGACCTCTGCCCCTGCAGGCTCTCTGATCCACGTTACTGGAGCGCCCACCTCGGCATGCTGACGCAAGGCAGCGCCAAGTACGTGGCGGAGATACAGCGGATCGTGGTGCACGAGTATTATAACGCTCAAACGTTTGATTACGACATCGCACTGCTGCAGCTGAAGAAGCCTTGGCCTCCCTCCCTCAGCCGGCTGGTTCAGCCTGTGTGCCTACCGCCCTCCTCCCACATCGTCACCGACAGCCACCGCTGTGTAGTCACTGGGTGGGGATACCGAACTGAGGAAGGTAAGAACAAGGAAACTCTGAGAAGTTTTTTTCATCTGCCCATCTACTATCTAAATTTTTTTTATCTGTTTATATAAATTTAGGGTCCAAGGGGGCTGGAACCTACCCCAGCTGTCACTGGGTTAGAAGCATTAAGATCCTCAAGATATATTTGGCAATAACAATGCCAGAAACAAACTATTTAAAAACTCAGATTCTTTCTTTGTATGTAGTGGATATAGCTATACCATTATAGTACCTGTTATTACTGTAAGGTTAGCCAACTATCCTTATTAACTAAATTTCCCCTTATTAAGCCACTGTAGCCCACCTGCTTATCAATCTGGACAGCACCCTTATTTTAGGTCAGTGATATAAGATGCAAATAATATTTAATGCTGAACTATTTGTTTTTTGATCTCAGAGACATAAACAATAAATGCATAAATGTGGGCCCATTAAACTCTTCGTGAGATGGTTACTGACAAATGACAGTCAAATGCCTTCACACGTTGTATGCATGTCATGTCGTGAAGATGTAACGGTTTCCCAAGATGATCCCAAATATTTCAGATGCAAATATTTCTGCTCATTGTCATTTATTTTTAAAAACAAATACATTTTTTCATGAAGACAAATACATTATATATCAATCCTGCAAAATACAAACAGAAATATTAAAAAAAATCCCATAGAAGTAAAACAAGCCTTGTGTGTGTGTGTGTGTGTGTGTGCGTGTGTGTGTGTAAAGTAAAAACAACAACAAAAAAAGCCTGAGCTTAAGGCCTCAGTGAATAAGTGACATTTGAACTGCTTTTTGAAAATCCCAAAGACGAGGCATTGCAGATTTAAGAGGGGGGTGTTTCAGAGAGTGCGGGCAGCAGCAAGACCATAGTATGGTGTGGGGGGTGGAGAGTAAGCTTTTGTGGACCACAAAGGTCTGGATGAACACTGGGGATCAAGAGTTTGTAGACATTTATAGATGATGATGAGGGTTTTATAGGAGATACCGCTTGACCAGGAGCCAGTAGAGGTGCACAAAGCTGAGGATGATATGCAGCTGAGTTTTAAACATACTGCAGCTTATCCAGCACTTTGTTAGGTAGGACAGGACATCATTGCAGCAATCCAGTTGAGAGGTGATGTGTTGTCTAAAGCATGGTCCATGTCCTCATCTTTCTGCTCTGCAGACAAGGTGCTGTCCTCGGTGCTGCAGAAAGCAGAGGTGTCTGTAATAAGCCAGACGGAGTGTAAGAAGCGATATGGAATCATCTCACCACGCATGCTGTGTGCTGGAGTCCCCTCAGGAGCGCGGGACGCCTGCAAGGTATGCTCCCATCCGACTGAAAAGACTCACATGCACTTAGTAGTTAGCAAATCATTACAAGTTACTGTTGTGTAATTTTTGTATCTCAGGGAGATTCGGGTGGCCCTTTGTCATGTCAGGCACCAGGCGGGGGTCGCTGGTTCCTGATTGGGATTGTCAGCTGGGGATCCGGTTGCGGCAGACCAAACCTACCCGGGGTCTACAGCAGGGTCACCAAGTTCACATCTTGGATTTACAGCCATATCAGATGACACGATGAAACTCATCCATTGCCAGCACAATATTCCAAATTAAAACATCATTACTGGATATCTTGTGTCTTGTGTTGTGTGTGTGTTTTTTTCCCAATAATTCATAGTTTACTGATATTATAAAGTGCCGTTAATCTCACATACTGAATAAAAGCTTACAATAAGTCTTCTTACATTTTCAAACTGAACTAGGGTTTTATTTGCCAGATTTGGAGTTGCAGTCTCAGTTTTTGTCCCCTAAGGAGTATCCAAGGGCACATCGGCTCAGCCCCAGTTGTAATACCTCACACGTTTCCCTCAAACACTCTTTTGTCCCAAGGAGCTGAACTCCCGCATACACAGCAAGGAAGTTTGCCCACAATATCTGTCGCACGGATGGTTGTGCGGATTGTACCCTTTCATAGTGCTCTCATTGTGCCCGCACTGCATTCTGGGGCTCCGTGTGACACCTGCCGCCAGGTTCAGGTAAATGGGAGGCGGTGAATGCCCGCTGCATCCGAGCCCCCTCGAGTCAGGTTTCGGTGTGGGGATTTTTTTCCCCCCTTTTTTTTCCCGAGGAAGCGACAGCGGGGATTTCCTCTCTCTCCATCGTTTCTATGCCCGGGGTATTGTTGCATATCGTCTCTCCGGAGCTAAACGGGACAGTGCTATGTGGACTCTCCCCAAAAGAAAGACTTGTGAAGTATACTGCGTCTCCGGGCATGGACACTCAGGCTGCACCACTGCACAGGTAAGCCATCGGTGCATCTCTTTGAAAACTTTCTGCGAGAACTGTTTTTTTCAGTATATTCTAACTCTTTTGCAAAGCCTGTCTGCTTGTCTCACCCTTTTTTTTCCAAATAAGAAAAGGGTGCATACTATTTAGAGTCCATCGCACTCTTACTTGATTCCTCTGTAAAATGTGGCTCTAGAGGTCTGTGGGTCCCATTCTTATGAATGTCAGAGTGGGCCACTTGATTGAGTTGCTGACACCACACAACCAGGCCGTGGGAAAGCAGACCACTCCAGCCGCTCTTTGTCTGCTTCCCTTGGGGAAACCTGCCAAGTCCTTAAATGTCTTAGTAGATCTTTTAATCTAAAGGATGTTCTCCATTGCTCTCAGAAAAATCAGCATCTGACTCAGTCAAATGTTGTTCTACTGACTTTTTGGTTATATAGGCTTTTTTTTCTTTACCATAAAAATAACAATTAGAAGCAATTTGAGACGCCACATAAAAACCTTGTATGATATTTGAGTCATGTCCTTGTCTTTGAAAGGGAGAAGGGAACTTAAAGCCCACCCATTCACTGAGCCCCCCCACGAAGCCTGAGGAGCAGGCAGAAGAGAAGGTGGAGGGGGTAAAAGCTCCAGTGTGTGATTCCTGGAGGAGATGGTTGTTGGGTCTCTTGCCTTTCTTTCCCTTTATTGCAGCTATTGCACTGACACTCCACTACTTAACATGTGAGTACAGAGCGGCTGGAGATTTTTCTGGTCCGTTCCTTTGGTGTTAAATGTTATTTATTTTGAGTCACACGGTGCACATGTCTCAAATCTCCCTCTCCTGATCCACAGCTCCACCTTGCTCAGTGTTCTTTCTCGGAGGCAGCGTGGAGTTCCCAAACCTGAGCTTCTCTTCAGAGCTGGCTGACTCCACCTCCCCTCAGTTCCGCCTGCAGGCTCAGGCTTTGAACCATTATGTAAGTGGAACGGCGATCCTGTCTGTCACTGCCTCCCCTCTGAATGACACTTTAGAGTGCTGCTTGACCTTCCTGCCCCTAGGCTAAAGCTGATCTTGTTGTTGTTGCTCTGACTTTGATATCCTTCTCTACAGCAGGTTACTGCTGCTTTTTATGCCGCGCATTCAAAACACAGTCACTCTCCTCCTCCTCCTCTGTCCTTGCTTTCTTATTTGTAGAGTTTCTCCTTATCTACTTTAGCCTCCTATCTTTGCTGTTTTTTTCTACACACCACTTTCTTCTGCCCCTTTCTTCATCTCTCACTGGTAGTGTTAAATGTAAAGCCGTAACAAGAGCTGGGCACAGTGTGTGTGCAGGTTCCTGAGACCCCCAGGGGACAGGGCCATTTCAGGGCTGAAGACAAGCCCAGTATTTGTAAGCCTAGCTAGCCCCAGGCAGCAAGAGTGAGAGGAAGAGCAGGCCCTCAATAAAAACATTGTCTGTGTTGCTTTCACACAATCAGCCACTCTGTGCACCGGACACTACAGAAAGCAGGTGAACCTCTGTTTGATGCGGGGGTTAAGAGGGAGAGACAGGGCAGTAGGGCAATCTGGGATGAGAGAAGGACCGAAGAAGATATGATTAGGTTTTTGGAGCAAAAGGTCAGTGGATGTGACAGTAAATCGATAGGTGAACATTCTCCCAAACACTGCATTACCATAGTTCAACATCCCTGTAAGCAGCTGCGATGGCAATTTAGCTTCTTTGTTAAGTGGTCACAGTATCTCTGTGGCCATCTGTTCATTAAAGAACAGGTGAACTGAAGGCCAAGAGCCAATACCACCCAGTATCTTACCTCTACACAGCGGGCAGGTAGGGACACAATGGAGCTCTGTGCTGCTCAGAGTCAGCATGCACACATAAAGAGTCGCATACACACACAAGAACAAAGCTTTTGCCCAACCAGGTGCGTTTTCATGTCACCTTAGTGGGAAAAGCCATCTCACGTGCAACTGGTGATGTCACCCCCCCACACACACACACACACCTTTATTTTATTTTTTTTAAACACAGTTCTCAGACCTCTACAAGTCCTCTCCGTGGAGCCCTTACCACGTACGCTCAGGAATTACTGCCTTCAGGTATGCTACACCTAAACAAAATCTGCTTGTGTAGTGCAACGGTTCTTGCATGCCAAGAACGTGCATGACAGCAGCACGCTGAGATCTAACCTCTGTGTGTGATAGTGAAGGAGCAGAAGGCCTCAATGTCTTCTACTGGAGTAAATTCTCTGCCCCAGATGATGTTGCAATGGAAATTCAGACCTCCAGCCCAGAGAGGCTGCAGCGGCGGCTTCCTGGCAGTAATAAGGTTCAGCGGGAAAGCCGCAATGAGCAGCGCTACTATATGCAGCAAGACGATGACATACTTCACTTACTGGGTAGATACAGTACTTTTACTGCAGAAGCATTATCTTTCAAACAGAAATTATTTAGTTAGACTTTCAAAAATGCTTAATATTGTGCCCATGTTTTAGATTTTTGATGCTTGATTTGTTTCTTTTTAGGTTTGGACCCTGATGACTTTGATCCAGATGAAAGATCTGACAAAATCAAAAATCCAAATAGTATCCAGGGCGGGAAATGGCAGCTTGGCTTCCAAGGTAAGGACAGTACTCTTCTGGCTCGGCACTTTAAAACTCCTAAGTCTTTTTTGGTGAGTCAAACATTTCTAAGAACTCCCTGCCCTTCCATGCAAGTACAAAGAAAGCCAGAGGAGGCAGAGCACAAGTGCAGACATCAGATATGACACTGATTAAGTCTGACAAAGCAGGAAAGGTGGAGTTGCTTTGTAAAGGAGCTTAAAAATGCGCTCTAACTGTATAAATAGTATGCTTTGGTCTTCTGTGTGGGGGTGTGTGTGAGAGAGATCTAATCTGACTCACAACATCAGCATCATTATCATTTCCACTGTCTAGCCATGTCCTTTGACCTCTATGCCAAATATGGTAACAACCGCACCCTGAGCCTTGTAAGTCCCAAGAAGCCATACTACCAGTGGCGACTTCGTGTGCCATCGGGTCATGTGGTTCGACTGGTTGTCCTCACCCTTCATGGCGCCACACCAGGAAGCTGCACCGCTCACAAGCTCTCTGCATATGACTTCTTACTTCCTTTACAGAACAAGATAATCGCCAGGTAAAAAGCATTTTATTGGCTTTGATATTTGTGTACATGCAGTAGTAACTGATAAGTAACATTTATTTTTATTTATTTTACTTGGTTCCATCTATTAAAATGATGCATGTGACTGCCACAGGTGGTGTGGGCTGCCTATTTCAGGCTCATCTCCGGTTATGAAGCTGACATCCTCTGGGAATGTGATGCTGGTCACGTTCTCTTTCAGCAGACAGAGGGATGGAGCCATCTTTAAGGCTTACTTCCAGGCAATTCCAAAAGCAGGTTTGAGTGCTCTCACACAGACAAAAAAAACACGAATGAATCTAATTTCATTTTTAATGGCATTAGTTACCTATGCTTGTACTTTGTGCATTTATCTGCCTCACCATCTTCCTGGGCAGGTTGTGGAGGGTCAATTTCCTCCTGGAATGGCTCTATTTCCTCACCCTACTACCCTTCCTATTATCCTCCGAATATAGACTGCATCTGGACGCTGAGGGTGAGCTACATAAAAATGTTTGTATACATACACAGAGTGTGTGCACGTGTTAGGAAACAATGGAATATTCTTCTGTAGCCTGTCACTATTCCAGCATCGCAATACTTTCCTTAATCATCTCTGGTTGCTTCCTCAGGTGCCATTGCCAGGATACCTGATCTCCATAACTATCGTGACAATGGACATTCAGGATTCTCCATCATCAGACGGCTGTGAGAAGGACTGGCTGGACATCGGAGGAGTGAAGTGAGTTGATTTTAACTGCTGGTGTTTTTTTATCTCTGTGTTTTGGTGCATGCTTAAGGGTTAAAAGTGAAACTCCTTGTTTTACTGTATGTTCAGACTTTGCAATCCAGTGTCAGACAGCGGCAAAAAGCGGGTATACTCCTCTCCTCTCACCCTCCACTTCCACTCTGATGAATCTCTCACCAACAAGGGCTTCTACTTGCTGTACCGAGCCTTCTCCCCAGAGGGCAGTAAGTGAAATTGAATGCTTTAACTCCACCTTTGCAACATCATTGTGAGGATTTCCTTTATTTCAGTGGTGTCCAACTCCAGGCCTCAAGGGCCGATGTCCTGCAGGTTTTAGATCTCACCCTTGGTCAACAAAACTAAATCAAATTATTAGTTCATTAGCAGGCCTCATGAGACATGGTGACGAGGTAATTTGGCCATTTAAATCAGCTGTGTTGGATCAAGAACACACCTAAAACCTGCAAGACACTGGCCCTTGAGGCATGGACTTGGACACCCCTGCTTTATTTAGACACAGACAAAAAAAAAAGAAGATTTTTTTAATCATAATATGCTAGGACATCTTTTTCTCCAAAACTGCTAGTTTATTCTTGAAAGAATTGTCCTTTGGGTATTTTTAGATCAAATTTTAAACAGGAAAAGTATCGGTTTTTAAAAAATGGAAAACAAACCAACAAACATCACTAAAAATCAATGCCTCAACAATCTGGATTGCTTTGACTCTACTCTGGCATTAATATTTCAGTCCTCACCCTGTAACTGACATGTAAACATGGTCAGTTTCATCAGGTCTTCTCCATCAGTTCCACTTGAAGTCTTACGAGTCTGCTGCTCAGTAACTTATATTCCACTCATCATTTTTAGCTGTTCGTCTTGTGCTGATGGGTCCTGATTGCATAATGTAAAATTTTGTTTCATCTCCTGTAAAATTCAGAAAAATTCCCATCTTTTGTTACCGTACACAGTGTTGTTATTTCATTATCATTTGGTTGGTTTGAGTTTTTCCTCTAATTTATATTTTTGTGTTTTGTTTTGGGTTTTTTTTTGTTGTTTCTTTGCTGCCTATTGTTAGCATGTCCTCGCCAGTTTCGCTGTGGAGATAGTCGCTGTATCCCTCTGAAGAAGGTGTGCGATGGAGTCAAGGACTGCTCAGACGGACGGGACGAGGCTAAGTGCTGTAAGTGTTGTTGCCTAAGTCCTGTGCGCTGTTCTCACACGCTTAATCTTGTATTCTTTCATTTGGGATCTCTTGTGTGAATTCTGTTTGTACATCTTGATACAGATATAGACATAAACCTTGGCTTAGACCCATATTTGTTTGTGCTCTGTGTCAAACCTGTAGCATCCTGCAAACCAGGGGAACTGTTGTGTGGGAACAACCAGTGCAAACCTCAAAGCCAGTGTGTCAGTCAGAGCATGTGTGCAGACAGCAGTGAGGAGGGCAGCTGTGGTGAGCAGAAAACACCGCTGCTCTTTTAACACCTTCACATGTGAGTGTTTGGTTTGGTCATGTGTTTCATGCTGCCTTCTGTTTGCTTTTCAGGAGGTAAATGTTACCACGTCTGTCCCAACAAGGTATGTTTGTCTAAGTCATCTGTGTGTGATGGTGTCATTGACTGCAAAGACCGCAGCGATGAGCTCAACTGCACCAGAGCATGTGAGTGCTTATCATATCACAGTTATGCGTTAGCGCAATGGTGTGCTCTTAAAAAAATAATATTAAACATTCGTTCTCTTTAGATGTTAAAGGCTGCTCCTCATCCTCCTACAAATGTGCCAACGGGAAGTGTGTCAGTAAGCTCAACCCGGAGTGTGACGGCGTTAAAGACTGCTACGATGGCTCTGATGAACTGCGCTGTGGTACAGTAATTGCTCAAGCACCACACCTCATACCTCTGTACTTAGAGCCTGTGCTTCAACTCAGGCTCTAATATTTTCATATGTGCTTCATTTTCCATTTTCCAGGCTGTGGCACCAGGCCCAAAAAACGCACCAAGATAGTGGGAGGGAGTGACGCCGTAGCTGGGTCATGGCCATGGCAGGTCAGCCTCCAGATGGATCGCTACGGACATGTCTGTGGAGCCACGCTGGTCTCAAACCGCTGGCTTATCTCTGCTGCTCACTGTTTCCAGGACTCTGATGCTATTAAGTAAGAAAAATACAAAGAACCATATGTTGATGATTCATGTATAAGCATTGTATTAAAGCGCAGTATTTCCCAGATACTCAGATGCACGTGCATGGCGTGCTTACATGGGAATGCGTGTAATGACCACGGGAAACCAAGGAGCAGCCACCAGGCCGATCCGCCGCATCCTCCTCCACCCACAGTATGACCAGTTCACTTCTGATTATGACATTGCCCTCCTGGAGCTCAGCGCACCTGTTTTTTTCAGTGACTTGGTGCAACCTGTGTGCGTCCCCGCTTCCTCTCACACTTTCACCACAGGGACCAGCTGCTATGTCACTGGCTGGGGAGTTCTCATGGAGGATGGTAGGCATTCTTTATTGAATAAAAATAAGCAAATGGTGTGTTTTCAAAGCAGGAGAGCGAAAACCTTTACTGTTTCTGTGGATTGCAGGTGAATTAGCTTCTCGCCTACAAGAGGCCTCAGTAAAGATCATAAATAGAAGCACCTGCAACAAGCTGTATGATGACGCCGTCACTCCCAGGATGCTGTGTGCTGGTAATCTGCAGGGAGGTGTGGATGCATGTCAAGTGAGTGTGTTGGTGGATTTTATGGAAAGGACTGCAGATTGATTTCTTAAGAAATATCAAAACTTACCTCTTAGTCATAAACACAGATTGTTTAAGATACTTTCTAAACCACACAAGAGAAATTTACTTTCTCAGTGTTGTTTTACTCTTTCTATGCTGCTTCTTGTGATTTCTTGTGTAAAGACTCTTCTATTAAGCCAACCTTCCACTTTTGGCATGAAAACAATTGAAATTTTGCCCACGAGATAGAAATAGTAGAGAACTGGATTCACTAAAGTAGACTAGTTATTTTTCAAATACCTTATCTAACAGCAGTATTCCTCATGTCATCATCATCTAATCAGTGCTACACATCTGTCAGCGTCTTACAGGAACTCTCATGTTTGTGAGGAGTGTCACAATTTCACCTCCACAATTTTAGAAGTCTAAGCATTTTTCAAGGTCTTATCACATCAACGCTGGTCCAGAAACATCACAGGAGTCCAGGATTTAAATTGCCAAACGTATACATAAATGTTTCTGTAAAAACTTTATTATTGGGATTTACGAATAATGACAGTAATTTGAGCAAACGCTAACATGAGCTGAAGTTTAGTTTGTTCAGGCTGTTCTTGTGGGCGCCTAATCTTGTCTGTAAACACGATAGCTCAAAAAGTTTTGAATAAATTCTGATAAAACGATGTAGAGGTGTAGACTGGGGTCATGTTACCCCAATACAACATTCCCTTTCACTGCTATGGTGATGACATCCAGAGTTACTTCCCCTTGAAATTGGATGTCTCTGTCCTACTGCAGCCTCTGTTTAACGGTCTACATGGTGTTAAAAACGAGCTAACACAGAATTTTCTTACACTAAAAAAAAATAAGACTGAAGGTATTGTTTTTGGAAGTCATGCCCCTTTATATTACTCAACCAATACTCTTGATCCTCTTGCTTGTCATCATTCTCCCAGACTGTAAGAAGTCCTAGTACAGCCGAGGTCTCGATTAAAGCAAAGAGGAGATCGGGCCTTTGCAGTTGCAGTGCCTAGACTCTGGAATAACTTGCCACTTGATATTTGTACTTCAGAGTCTATACAGTCTTTCAAATCCCTTTAAAACTCACTTTTTTTATATTGGCTTTTAATTTGAGTTCATTTGAGTACCATCACGTTTGTTTTATGTTTGTTTTTATCTTAAAAACATTGTATTTGCTTCAGCTCAAATCTTATTTTATCCATATTTACTTTTCTGTTGTTTTCTTTTGTTTATTAACTAACTTGTGCAGCACTTTGGTCAACTTTGTTGCTTTTAAATGTGCTATAGAAATGAAATTGACATTGACATGTTAACAATCCATTAAAATGTGCCTTACATCCACCCAGGTCTGTAATGTCAGCTTAATGATTTATGGTTCAGAAACTGTCAAAAACCCTTAAAGACTGATCCTTACAAGTGTTGTGTGTTGTCAACATATAGAATATACTTTATACTTTATAAAGATCTAAAATATCATGTCACATTTGACCTCTGACCTCTTCTTCGAGGCCAAATTGTCTTTTACCTTTAAAACTGTGCTAAAAAATTCTATTGCATATATTTGTATTGGGAATATTTAGAAAGTGATATGCTAGTATGTGGAGATTCTAAAAATCACATTACAGTTTTACATTTCACATCTGCCTTTCTTTCAAGTCTTTAAAGAAAATGTTGTCAAGAGAAAGAGACTGAGCTGCTTAGTTAGTTAGAAACATGCTCTAATTTAATGTCATTGCCTTTAATTTAGAAATCAATACCTATTATCCATTACTTGTCATCCATAATGTTTGTGGAATCAAAGTAAACATCTGTCATGATACCCTTAACCGATTTTCACTTCATTACAAACATTTTTATCTGAAAATCATCTAAGATCAAATAAGATAGCACATACAGCAGATTTGAAATTGACTGTGGTGCTTTTAAAACTGAGCTGTTTAAAGGGTCGTTTCACCATAAATTCCTAAAAATGACTGTCTCCTCAAAAAGCTTAAGTGACAGACTTTCAGACCCAGTCTGTCTGAGACAGGAAGTAACTTATAGTATGGAGCTTGGTTAGCAGTATGCTATAACTCATAAAACAGTTGCATGAAAGAGACAGACAACATTCCCTGATGAAGGCATTTAGACATAGCTGATCTTTGCCAGTATTTTGTTAGCCACTTATTGGATAAAATAAATGTAAGTGTCAAAGTTGCTGCTAATGTTTGTGACAGCATCAACAGCTAGTTACCATCCTCTGTGTTACCTAATCCTCGGGTGTTGAATCTTAAAAGTTATGAGCAGATACAAAATGCCCTGGAGGAATTTTTGAGTGCTTCCTCTTTATGATCATTATGTTTGTGTCTACATGCTTATCGGTGTGTGTGTCCTCAGGGTGACTCTGGGGGTCCATTAGTGTGTCTAGAGCGAGGCAGGCGGTGGTTCCTGGCGGGAATCGTGAGCTGGGGCGAGGGCTGTGCCAGGCAGAACCGCCCTGGCGTCTACACGCAGGTGGTCAAATTCAGCGACTGGATCCGTCAGCAGACCAAAGGACAGGTCTGACAAATCAAACATCTTACTCACGTGAACTACACGACAGAGCTAACGCACAGGAAGAAGGTTTCAGACCTGACGTCTGTCTTCAGATTGTCGTCATGACGGATGGCAACACAATGAGTCAGTTTTTGGCAGTGTGTCCAAGGCACTGGGCCAGCAGGGGCATCATCCCTGTTCCAAACCTTCCTGCTTTCTCATATTCCTCAAACAACGGCAGCAATGTTGCATGGACAAAAAAAAAAAAAATCTGATCTTAAACTGATTACTGATTCACTTGTTTTGGCTTGCTGCATTTAAACGTTAACACTGGAATCCAAGACAAACAATGTCTCTCAAGAAACTAGTCCAGCTACATAAGTTGCACTGCTTGCTCTATAGCTGTGGAAGGCTCCTTAGCCTGCAACCTGCTTTATGAATCACACTTGTATTCCCAAGCTTCCACCAAGAGGCTGTTATTTTTGCATCTGATGATGTTCCCTGTAAAAGTCTTCACATTTGGCACCAAACACCAGCCTTTCGCAATCACACAGGCTGGTATGCATCAGGTTTTAGAGCAGATCTGAGGTGGGCTACGGTCCTCTGCTTGTAAATGTTGCCAGTTACTTCATGTTTTTCCATTCACAGCTACCATGTTCACTGCAGAAACGAACCATGTCCTGTGCTGCATGCAGTCTTCTTGTGGAAAGAGTTCTCTCCCCAACAATACATGTGTAACCCTGTATTTTTGTACTCATTTGCATCACCCCGTGTACTGTATGCTACTGGATGTGTTCACAACTCACTTTGAGTTTAAGAGTTGTTCTTGTACTGTATATGTATTTCTGTGCATTCGTATATCACACAGTCATAGCTTTATGTGCGCTATATGCTGTAACTGTAGATAAGAGAACAGTCCATCCATAGTAGGTACTTTTCAGTTTTACTGTGATTTAATTTATCTTAATGGGGACATTAAGTATAAATACTTAATGTCCTATTTAAAAGCCTCCACATTAAACCTGAGGACCCAGTAAGATCACCATTATCAGACCTAAGCGAGCCTGTTTATGCAGACATTTAAGAGTTTTGTCCATTGCTCCCTCCTCATTCACCCCACCACCTAGTGGACAAGCTGTGCTATTACATTGTGTACAATACCCCCTGAAGAAATGAAGAATTTAAGAAACTGCAATTTACATTATTGTTAAATAATCCGATTTTCCTTTTATATTAAAGACACATTACCAATGCAGTGACCATCGTTTTGTTTTTTTTGTTTTTTTTTTTAAGTCTTAAAACACAATTTTCTGTATTTGCTATGATGTTAAGATAAAACATTGAAATTTACTCTTTCAGACCCCTGGATTTCATTTTGAACATTACTGTTGCGTCAAAAAAAAACAAATTTATTTTGTTTTTGTTTTGTTTCGTTTTTTAATGAAAGGCACCTGTACTGCAGTTCGAAGGAAACGTGAGTGACCTTCCTTTAGTGGTGAGACCAGATTTTCTCCAGTAGTGGAATGTTTGGCATCTTGCGCAGAGCACTTTTTTTTTTAATGTCGATCAGTGTACGACTCGTTTACCCCAATGCCTACGTGCTGATCATCCCGTTTACCAGCCCTGTGTACTGACAAGATATACGCACGCAGCTGATCAGTGTGCATCCTCTCCAGTGATTCGTATAAGTCCCAATAGAAAATAGCGCATGTCGACACTTGCTTGAGAATAGCAAGTGAATGTCCAATCAGAAGTGTGAAAAATCTGAGGAAACAGAGTTTTGTTTTTTCTTATATTAGAATCTTCTCGCGCCAATATAACATTTAGGAGGTTTTACTACAAGGGACAGCTGACGGGACCGCTGTTATGCGCTCTGGGTGTGTCACTGGACGTAACGCAAGCAGTCTATCCGGTGGGAACACTATAAAGCCGCACCACAATCCGAAACGATGGGAAAAAGTTGCAGTGGAGCTCAAGCGCGGTGTCCTGTTGCGTGATCTCCCGCAGCTAAACTCAGGAAACTGTCTCCCATTCAGTGACCCTCAGCTCAGAGCGCAGCAGTCAACCGCGCTGTGCTGCGTTTGTAGTGGTGAGGTGAAAAAAAAGAAGGGGGGAAAAGGAGCCACAGCAGGAATACAACTTCTTTCATGCGTTATATCTGAAAGCGCAAAGCTGCTTCGGAGCCTCCACCATAATGAATTTTATTCTCATCTCCGTGCTGTGTGGATTTTATGGTGTTCTAGCAAAAGGTGAGTAACGGCGTCAGTTTTGCAGA
>VUQR01032902.1:37922-64671 GCA_015108515.1 Hemichromis elongatus
GCAGATGTTACGGGCGAACAGAGTGCACGCCGCAAGGATGACAGCTGATTTATACAGACCTGCGCTAATTTACTCCACTCAGCGAAACTTGTTTTTAATAGTTTGTTCATTAGAGCCAAAATCTGACGCTGTGAATCAGAGTAGAAACGTTTGTAGTATGAGATATTTTATGTCTGACTTCATGATTGTTATTTCTTGTCAACTTCACGCTCGGATAACAAAAAAAGTATTTCAAGTGATCAAGGTAGAAAACAACAGACGGACAGATAATCCCCCTTAATTATTGCGCTGCCGCTCCTCATTTATCGGCTTGTTGTGTCGCCGCTGTGGCTGAGCGTCTGAAGCTGTAAACCCCCGTTTGAACTGTGTGCGCTGAGGATGATAAGCGCCCGGACCCGGACACTTGTTTGGATAACGGGGACCCCTGTGGCCCGGCTCCTTGCGCGTTGGCCCCTGTTTAATGAATTCGCGCAAGCGTTGTTTCCTGAGGTTGGTGAGCCTGTCAATGATATAAATGGATGAGGGGTCAAAAAATATAAAATAAATAAATAAATAATAAATAAAACTCCTCTAAGCAGGAACCGATGTGAATCTGTACTTACTGCTAAAACAGCCGACAGGCTGCGTTTATGTTGTCCAGCGGAAGCAGTTTAAGGAATAAAAGATGACGCTTCTACAGGTGCAAAATAGAATGGAGTCGCCATTTATTGTCCTTGTACATGTGGCACGAAACTGTGGCAAATCAAGTCGTGCATTACGTTAAGAACTTGACCCGGGGCATGGCATTTTTAATTAATTTAATTTTTTGTTTAAATTTTTAAATTTTAAAAGATGTTCTGCACGTGTAGCGACTTATTACATCACTAATTATAGTAATACTTGACTGTTCATGTGTTTTTACTCTTTTGTTTTTGTGTTTTTATTTTCCAAATGCATCACAACGTTTGTTTTTCTCTAATTGAAACAAAAAGCAGACTCCACCAATTATTTCCTGCTGCATGACAAGTAAAACACGCACATACACGCATACCTGTACTTAATACATATGTACATACATAGCAGCGTAATACAGAGAAAGGAAGAAGTATAACAAAATGTTCTGCATCACTATTTATTCAACTGAATGTGACAAATGACGTTAGTCAGTACATAATAACTGCAGGAAAATACATAATAATAATGATCAATGCATAATATAAAATATAATGCATTATCATCCATTCTGAAAAACACCTTCTTACACAGAGCAAACGTTCTTCTTCATTTATTTCCACCCTACTGTCACTGTTAGCTTTAATACAAAATATTAAAATTGGACCTCTCTATATCTATTACTATTTTAAAACTGATAATAAAAAGAAATTAAATGATCACATTTCAATGCAGGTAAGCAAATTCTTCATGTCTGCCGATTGTCTAGAAAAGTTCCAGCTCCTGAGATTTAGTGCAGTGATGTAAAATTCAGCTCAAAGAGTTTACTATGTCCTCATTAATTTTTCTAAATTTCACTTTAGTATGCATCATAATGTTTCTGTTCATGGTACCTGAAATATTTCATTGCCCTCAGGTGTTTGTTTTAGATTTCCTGGTAAGTCAGTGAAAGGGAATTTTACAAGTAATGAGCCTTTGTGGAAACTAACCGCATTAATTCCCGGTAACGGCAATGGTGTTGTAGTTAGGATTGTGAAATGCTTTCCCCTTTACCTAATAGAACAAAAAGTGTGCTAATTAGACGCTTGTTTAAACAGCTTGTTGAAAAGGCCTGGAGGAGATCCTTGACTTCCCCCTCCATCTTCCATTCTCTTGCCTTTGTGTGTATTTGTTGCCTCCTGTGAAACCCAAGGAAGTAGCATAGGAAGTGTTAGCAGTGTGAGTAATACTAGATGTGCTCAATGGGGCATCCACTGGGAACAATGATGCTGACAATGAAAGGTAATAATGGGTTTAAGTGATAAATTCGCTAACTGCCCTAACAGCAGTTTAACTGCTCACAAATCAGTGGAGGTGGTTCTTTCTGAGCTGCTGTGTGAGGAGCAGTCCAAGTGAAGGACGGGCTTCCCTGAATGATGTTTCCTCTGTTGTTTTGAGGAAGGAAGGGTGGACAGTCTTTATCTCTCATTAATAAAACTCGGCAGTGAAGTGGAGAAATGCCTTTATTTGATAAACAAGCGGGACACTGCTTACGCATTTCCACAAAACGTCTTAAGTGGGTTTAGCGAGGAGATGTGAGTAGGGTCAGAGATGCTGGTGGAGGACGTGCTGTGGAGGTGGGAATCACCCAGACTGGTTGGCATACCGTACAGGAAGTGTGTTATCTTTCAGGATTTCCCTAAAAGTGATTGAAAAGGGATTTTCACTGGGTATGTCCTAATTAAATGGACACTTGTCTCTACACCTGAATTAAGCAGTTAAGCAGATATTGCACACTCAGTCCACATGTACCCTTTTCACTTTGACGCTTATAAGCTGTCCTTGACCTCTAACCTCTCTGGAGAGGTCCATTATTTGATTGATATACTTGCTAGACAAACCACACTACAGGTCATTGGGGGTTGAATTGTTTCTATAAATTTGCTCATCCTTTCTGCGCTCTTACCTCTCCAGATAAAGATCAGAAAGGGAGGTTCAACGTCCCTCTCTTAGATGTCAGAACTCGGCAGCTGGTCCTGGATGCTAACCAGGTGCTAATGCTCAACTGCAGGTGAGTCTCAGGTAGAGGCAGAAACACTGTCATTTAAAATCTGTGGTTCAATTTTTCAGTAAATATGGTGGTAAAAGTGTAACCTCCTGGAGGAAAAAAGCCCATTGGGATTGAATGAGACAGTCACCATGACATATCTGTTTAAAGAAATCTCTCAATAAAGGCACCAAATTACCAGAAACTCTTAAATAAACACTAAAAATCCCATGAATAAAACTAAACCATCTTCAGTTGTTGAGCAAGCACATTTCATCTTTCCCCCCTACTTTCTTGTTCCTCATTCTTTCCTCTCCAGTTTGTGTCTCATGCAGTAGCTTAAAAGTGTGAGTCAGTTTTTCCATTGAAACAATTTCCTTAACATTTATTACTGATCCTTTCTTTAAATTACAAGCACCTATTGTTACGTGTTATTGCACACTTGCCACGTACAGTTAAAACAGAATGAGATTGCATTATATTATAAGTGCATTGGACTCCAATATATATCTTCATCTTCCCACACACATGTTGAAATCATTTTTGGATAAAGGGATACAGTTACAGTGATGTAAGCTGTAGAGGGTTACTAATTCACTGTAACTGTTGACCAGGGGTCGCTGGCAGCTGACCTGGACGTTCCCAGCAGGCTTGGACAGAGATCAGGTGGAAGTGAGTGATTCTCGCTGTGGAAGGATGAGCAATCATTACTGCAGTCAGGTGAAAGTCAGCGGCATCCAGGCCTGGCACACCGGCCTGTTCCGCTGCCGGTACCAAGACAGACCCCATAAACAGACATCCATCTACGTTTATGTCACAGGTAAGACGCTGCTACCCCAGGCACTTTTTTTCTTTTCTTCTTTATTTGTTTTAATAGCTGTTTTTAGCCCTCTCATTGAGAAGCCCTTCACTCATTCACCCTGCCATGTGTATTGTTTGTAATGTCAGGTTAAACAGGATGCAGGGGGCGCTAAATACAGACCAATGCCAGTGAGCCAATTATATCTAAACACTGTTTGTCCTAACAACACATCCTTCTAGATGACTCTGGCACAATTTTACTGCTCTCCTCCCCTGCCTCCCCCTTTTCTCATCCCAGGCCTACCTCCTTTTTGTCTATATATAAATTCTTCTTCTTTTTCTTTTTTTTTTTTTACTTTCGTTTACGTGCTACTCCGAGGCCAGGAATAGCCCAGCTGCTGAAAGGCTCAGGCCCGGGCAGCGTTTCCCAGGGCATCAGCCTTATCTGCTCTGCTCAGCCTTGCTTGAAGCATCCTGTGCTTTGGGAAAGAGGGGAAGGGCTTGAAGGGGGTGTGCTGGGAGGGAATGTCGCTGTGTCTCTACAAGGTGGCGGCAAGGAGGTGTGTGGAAGTGTGTGTGATTGTGTGTGTGTGTGTGTGTGTGAAGAGCTAAGAAGGATAAGATGAAGGGCAGTAACTCAGTGGTATCCAGGGGCAGAGGAGGCATGATGTCTGCCCAGCCAGCTCCTCCCTGTCCTGGAAGGTGACGCTGCTCAGTCTGCGCAATTATGAGGCACAGAGCTGGGCTGGAAACCAGGGTCACAGGGCACATTACTGTTTAGCCAACAGGACCCTCGGGAGCCATCAATCGCTCAGGTCACCATGTCCATTAAGCGTTAGACTTGGCCTACAGTTCTGCTTAGACATTTGCCTCCCTCCCCAACTTCTCTATTAGGAATCAAAGCAGAAGAAGGAAGCCTCCAGTCTACTAGTCCTTGGGGTACTTTTGTTTGAATGTTCAGAGATTTGCTTTCCTTGAATAACACCCTATGGTCACAAACAATACAGCGAGCAACACCCACACCTTTGAATGGCACAGCGCTCTTACAGTAGTCGAGCCGAGGGGAGAAAACACAGAGAAGCCGTTTGATTGCCTCCAAACAATCTACGTGTTTATTGTTGACTACAGACAGTCATTTGCTGAATGGGTATTCAGTGAATGTTTAGGAGTGTGTGTCTGTTTGTTTTTGTTTGTTGTTGTTGAGACTGATATTGGAAGTGTGTATATGTGTGGGTGTGTGTGTTTTGTGCAAAGAGGCAGTTTCTATATGTGTGCATGACTTTAAAAGTTTGCCCAAAATGATGAAAGGGATCTAAAAATGTGGTAACAGCATGAGAAGCGGTGCAACAGCTTGTTTGGAAATGTATTTACGTGCCTTTCTTTCATTTTATACATGCGTCATTAATTGGACCAGAATGCAATATGAAATGAATGCTAACAAGTCAAGAACAAAACCAGGAACAAAAGGTCCAGATTTTCTGCTAGACTTAACAGACATGTAGCCACAAAGGAGCCACTCTGCTTTAATGCACAATTTTAACCTTAACTCCCTTAATATTTTTCTAACATATAATATATCTTTAGGAAAGACTCCTTGTTCATGCATTTATTTTACATGCTTAAAATACAATATGCGTCCCTGACCGCAGTGTTTGGGTTTCAGACAGCCAGCAGCTATTCGTGGAGGATGCAAAAATGAGCCCAGACGTGTTGTACATAAAGGAAAAGAAGCCACTGGTCATCCCCTGCCGGGTCACCAGCCCCAACGTCACCACAGAACTAGTTAAGGTTTGTGCAGGAGAAGTGTTTTATCCATCAAGTGACTGAATACCTTTTAAATTTATTGCACTGTGCATGGGTGCAGGGACATGCTCTGCATCACGATTCTTATCATGTTCTGATTGTGTTTGGACACTCGTGTCACACTTTGTCCTTCTTCGCTTAATCGCTCACGATCCTCTCTCTGCACATCGTCTTTGCTTTGCCCAGGTTTTTCCATCAGGCCTCACACATGCACGCGATACAATGTTTAGTCATGTCTCCCTGTCCAGATCATTCGCCACATTGTTCTTATCTTGGCAGCCATTGCACTGTGGCGTGTGTGTCCGTTTGTTTGTGTCCGTCTGCGGATATGTGTGAAAGTGTGTGCGGATATGTTTGTGAGTGTTGGCGCTCGAGTGCTGAGTGAGGGGGAGAGCGGACAGAGTAAAAGTGCAAAACGAAACTATTCGGGGGTTAATCAAACGTGATTGCCTGCTCATGTCTTTAACAAGCCCTACTAGCTGCCCGTTATTTACGGGCTTTTACTGGGAACCACTATTGGCACTGTTTTTACCTCTGGATACAGGACATGGGGCCCGGAGTGCCCCACTGGCCGCTGGCCAGCACCACTTCCCACATCTCACCCTCTACGTCTTGTAGTAGGAACACTGGCTGCCAACTTCCTCCAACTGATGCTTTAAACAGCTGGAAAGCTTGGTGGAGGAAGCAGGGGTAGCTACTGTTGGCCCCAATAGATCAAAGACTAGACATAGACTCTATTCTCTTTAATCAGGATCATTCGTCATTAAAATGACGGTTTGTGCGTCACTATTGGAAAATGATATCTACAGTCAACAAGTTATAAAACATAAAGAACTGGCTCAGGGCGAGACAGTGAAGGAAGGCTAAGTAAGTGTAGGTTATTCTGCTTTTGGATGCACAACACAGAAATAATACATTGAAGAGTAAAGGCCAACTCAACAGTTTAGTACTTCGCTTACCTTAAAGACATGGATTAGAAAGAATGTAAAATTAGGCCAGCAGCATAGACTCATCTTTATTTAAGTCAACTAAAACTTTCATCATGCAAATTTCATGTTCATCCATCCACTCTTTGTTGAGCCCCTTAATTTCCCTCCATCTCCATTTGTGGGGGTCAGTGGCTAAAGTAGATTTTAATGCCAAAGTAAGAAATAGTTCTTAAGATATTGTCTGTTTGGACCAGCGCGTCCAAAGTACTGACAAATTAAGAAAAGAACATGCGAAATATGAAGGAAATTTAAATTCTCATGAATTAGAACACAGGAAGTCCAAAAAAACTTGGACAAACCAAGCCGTGCATGTCACATCCACACTAATCCTTCCTTGTCCTGCCTCCATCTCAGTGCTTGGATCAGCTAAGGTAATTGTTCTAAAAATAGCTGTCCTCTTCTTCCTTGATATCCCTCCTCTTCCCCTCCAGTTTCTGGTCGTAACCTGGAACCCACTCGTTGTCACTGGAGTGTTTTTTTCCTGGAAGGACTTTGCACTTTGCCTGCTTGTCTAATATGACCCTTCTCGAGAAGAACAATGCGCAGGAGGTTCTGCTCTCTCGCTCTAGCCGTGAAAGTGACCGGGAGGTGCGGGATCACGGGGTCGACTAGGGGTTCCAGTCAAAATGTCTATATCCTGTAGTAACAGGATGCGAAGAGATGGACTGGAGTCACGTTTTTCATATCCTGGCTCCTATGACTCTTTTGCTTCTCCCCTTTTCCCTCCACTTTTTATTTCTCCATTTTCACCGATTCTCAGCGTAGGCACTGGAGTAAGAATGGCACACAGGGTGCTAGAGCACACAGGCTGGGTGTCAGTGAGTTCAGAAGAGGAAGAAGGGAGGAAATATCTATTTTAAAGGCCTGAGACAAGAGAAGGAAGAGCTCAGTGCTGTATCGGGGGGGTCACATCACTCTGGAAGGGGGGATATCAACCAGTTCACATCAGGGGTGCACGAGAGGGGGAAACTGTTTGTGTGTGATGCGGGTGGAGGTGGGGTCTACCTGTTCCCTCGGGAGAGGGTGGGAGGCTTCCACCATGTCACAGAAACTCTAGTAAACATTTCCTTGTAGCAACTTCCAAGAAAACAACAAGGTTATTCAGTTATACAAGGTAGGCAAGAATTATAAAAAACAACAAAAACCTGTGGGATTATAGGTAGCCTCATTTTTCTGGAGGCCTTTATCTGAAAGAAACTGCACAGCATCCCAGAGGGATTGTGGATATCTCCCCAAGCATGAGGCAGATCTGTTCATTGAGGTGAAAACAAAAGCTCAAACCCAAATGAAATCAAGTGCATGAATTTCTTGTGGTTCAGCAAACTTTTGGTTATTGCTGCGTGATTGCCTGGAAGCATGACCATAGCATGAAGAAACTGGAGCTACCAAAAACCTGCTCGGGGTCAAGGAGAACATGCAAACTCCTCACAGCATGGATCCACTTGCTGTGAATCAACAGCGCTAACCGCATAACCAACATGATCCCAACACGATCCCAACACCTCAACTTTTGTCTTTAAAAACATTGCTTTGAGCAAAACTTCCAAAATGAGGCTGACTTGGACTAAAGTCTTGAAGTAAAGGTTGATTTTCAACATCTTCATCCCACTGGCAACTGTTCTGGAGCTTTTTATCATGTCCCATGATTTCAACTCATACTTGTTTTCTGGAGCAGGCAGATGTCTCTGCACATACAGCGTTCCCAGTAGCGATCAAAGCACAAAAAAAAAGCAAAGTCATTGATGCGAATGACAAATAGTCACAAATTACAGTTATTTTACTCATAGGTACAACTAGGTTCTTTCCGCATTTGTAATTTATCACGTGTTCACATTTCAAAGTTAATCAACATGACTTTTATCTTGAGCCATAACAATTGTTTGTTCAGTGTGGTTAAACTGTGTCATCGCCTCTGTGCTCAGGACTGTGGTTCAGTCAGACGTGTGATGGGTGTTGTTTTCTCCTTGCCTCAGTTACAGTACCACAGCCACAGCTTGGGTCCAGACCAGAAGAACATTATCTGGAACAGCAGGCGAGGCTTCACAATCAGATCTCCCACCTTCTATTACATTGGCCTCTTCTGCTGCCAGACCACTGGTGACAAAGTCCAACACCAGTCACGCAAATATTTTGTGCACAGAATAGGTCAGCAAGCTCTTTCTGCACCACTATATAAATCACATGTAAACATGAATGTGTGCACTGGGTTTTATGCAAAATTCATGATATTCTACTTTTTTTTCGTCTCAGTGAATAAAATCAAAGATGTGCATCTAAACAGTAGTAAGCATACGGAGACCTTGAAGGGACAGCGACTGGTTCTGAACTGCTCTGCCACTGCAGAGCTGAACACCAGAGTCAACTTTACATGGGACTACCCTGGAAAGGTCAGAGCTACTTTACAATCTCTGGAGATGAGATAAACACAAGTTTAGACGACAAATGAGCTTTGATAGGGAAGAGCCACCTTCTCGCCTTACTTGGAAATATTTCAAGCCTATAAGAAAAACATTTTACATCTTATACTAAAGTAAACGTGTTAGAGATTATATTGATATGTATTTTTCAGAGTAAAAAAAATGGAAAGTATGTAAGTAACACACTAGCACTGCCTGTGCAAATTAAATTCCCTTTAGAAATGTCTAAATGTCTTAATTTTATACTCTGTTAGTTAGGGCTGTAATTAATGGTGTTATTACTGATTTATAACAAGTGCAAAACTCTTTCTTATTGCGCAATCATAAGATAATGCTTCAGTGTTAATCTTATGTCACTTCTGTTGTCTTATCCTGCAGAGTATCAATGCTGGCTCAACTTTCAAAAGGCTCGTGAAACATCAAACGGAAATGTTGTTCTACAGCATTTTGACTATCCCGAAGCTCCAGCGTTCAGACCGAGGCCGCTACACGTGTCGCGTCACCAGTGGTGATCAAAGCCAGCACAAACAAGTCAATGTTATTGTCTATGGTGAGTTTCCTCCGCTGATCCATCTCGATATTCAGGAAATTCACTGGCAGTCATCTGCTCCGATTACTTCATTCAGTCATGCTTGCTTATGTTTTTTTTAAGTTTCATTGACCAGCGCATTCTTTATCACAGACTCCAAAGCGTCACAGCGGTTTCCAAACTTTGACATTAGCTTTCTTAATGCACATTTTTTTCCTCATTTTCAGACCGACCATTTATCCGCCTGAATCCCAGAAACGGATTGGTGATGACGGTGCAAGCAGGAGAGAAATCTTATAAAATCTCTCCCAAACTGCGAGCGTTCCCGGACCCAAAAGTCATTTGGTGAGTGATCAGAAATACTCCTGTGTTCTCAGAGTTTAAGTCCACCTATCAACATTTGTGACTTCAGAGTTTCTTCTTTAGTGTTCATATCTCTTGAGTGTTTTTTTTATTTTTAACTTTACCTCCCTCTCTTTAACACAGAAGCTTATCTCAGCTAACTTCTTAATTTCTTGGAAAGAGATTGGAATGACTTCCCAGTAAAAATATTACTCAGGAGTACTTTAAGTATTCCAAGTTATTTCCTTCTCTGTGACTTTGATTAATCTTTCACACACTACCTGAAGATTTCCGGAAACGTCCCTCCTCTCTACTTTACTCAGAGGTCTATTTTTTTCCTGGTAGGCTGAAGGATGGCATGGTGGCAGCAGAGCAATGCTCCAGATACCACATTAGTGGAAAATCCCTGGTTATCCGGGATGTTGCAGAAGAGGATGCTGGGAAGTACACAGTCCTTGTACGAAACCAGGAACATAGACTCTACCAAAATCTCACGCTCACACTTG
Organism: Hemichromis elongatus; assembly: GCA_015108515.1. NCBI lineage: Eukaryota > Metazoa > Chordata > Actinopteri > Cichliformes > Cichlidae > Hemichromis > Hemichromis elongatus. The sequence continues at coordinate 47,987 of VUQR01032902.1, forward strand.
TGGTTAATGGTGAGAAACAAAAACAGCAACAACAAAAACACTTCTTCAAAATGTCCCGTCTTAAGAGTCAATAAACTTTCTCACTTGTTTATCACTCTCATGTGTATCTCGGCATCATCTCGTCTCGCAGTGAGTCCTAAAATAGGGGAGAAAGCGGTGTTGCTGCAGGACCCAGGCTCCGTACCACGGGGGAGCAGACAAACCCTGCGCTGCACATCCCACGGAGTTCCTCCTCCACATATCCAGTGGCTTTGGCATCCCTGTCCATCCAAAGGCCTGTAAGTACCCAGAACATCAAACCTCACCTTTGTTAGAGAGCACTAAACTAATTTATAAAATCCATTAAAATTTATGATTTTCTATGCTTTATAAATTCTTAAATACAGATAATTGGTTTCCTAGTATGAACAAAATTTATCAGAAGAACAATACAAGCGAAATATAAAAAACATAAAGCTATACAGAGCTTCAATTGCTTTTATTATATTAAAATTTGGCACCTCAGAAATGCATTTATAATTTAACTTCACATATTGTGCATAATTAACCTTAAAAAATGTCTTAAAAAAAGAAAAAGAATATATTTTTTACTTTTTTGCCTGCAAGTGCTTAATAATTTTATACCGTTACATGTGCCCATAGAATAAATAATGATGTTTGTTTTATGTTACATATTAGAGTGTGTGTGTGTGTGTGTGTGTGTGATTTTTTTTGTTGTAAAACGAGACATGTTTTGTCTATTTCTGCGTGTGTTCAGACAGCATTTCCTTCTTGTAACCAGAACAGATGCCTTTGGGGGTCTTTCATGTGCGGGAATGTGTGAAAATGTGTGTGTGTGTCTGTGTGTGTGTGTGTGTGTGTGTGTTTCATTGGGCCAGTGTTTGCATGTTTGTTTGATTTTGCAGCTCTTTCTCATATTTTTGTTCTCTTACCGTCCATGTGTCCTTTCCATATGTTTGTTTAAGTTCATACAAATCTGCATCCTATGTATGTGTGTGCATGTCTATGTGTGTGTGTGTGTGTGCCTGGTACATTCACAGACACAGTACACGTTGTATCTCAGACTTGAAAGGACAGAGAAAAAAAAACACACTTCAATAGCAGCCAGTTCCGTGCTCTCAGTCACGATTTGTTGGTTTCCAAATCAAACGCTATGATTTAATGAATTTCCTGTCCAGGACGCAGGGTGAGAGGCCTGTTTATTATTGTGATTACACACTGCATCCTGTGATGCTTTTTCTTATATCTGACACACACTCAATATACAAAGTTCTCATGAGAAATGGCCCAGCCCGGTGATGTGAAGGGACAGTCAGCCTTAAACGCACGCCAGTATCCAAGCAGGCATTTTGGCAGAAACATTGATTGAGCTGCTCTCGGAGGTCAGACACGTATTGTGTTCCTTACGAACAAGTCAGAAAGGTTAAGTATTACCTGAGAGCACCACAACAGCTGCCCACGCTCTTTTGCCCCTCTGAGACACACTGACATCACAACTGCACTTGACCCTTAACCCTGGCACTCTCAAAAGGCGCCATGCCAATCAATCTCATCCAAATGCCAAAAGTTATCTACATAATGTACATTAGGATCGTTTCAGGCCACCTGGCAGCGCCAAAGTATGCAATGTTTACTGTCAGAGTAAATCCAGGTCAAGTGATATAAGCTCTTTTGTTCATGCCATTTATTGTATGTGTGACAGCACCTTTGTCTTGTTTCACAGTAAGATGTCAGATGCAATCTGCACATGTGAGAAATTTAGCCCAGTTTTTAATCCTCACTTAGATGAATAACTAGACTTTAAGCCATTTTTATTCCATTAATGTAATGTGATTTATAGCAGTATTGTAATTGCAGAAACAATGTGACATAAAACAAACCAAAAGGCTGTATTTCCCAACAAAGTGGTACAGCAGAAGTTATAGTACAACTAAAAAATGAGTCAAGCATGTTTGCACAGTAATTACACTGCAGATTACATTTGGCTTCTTGACTGACTGCCTCACGGTCCTTTGTAAAGCTCTGTTCTGGTTCAGCTTCAGTGTCTGTGCTGATTGTGTTTCTTTGGACTGGTACATTTGGTTGGATCCTCACTGGGCCCCTTGTTCTTTGCAGCCCGGCTGCACCACCACAAGCCTGACGCCGTGCTGGAGGAGGCCCAGGGACAGTGGACCAGGTTGGGCCAGGCTGATGGGGGCCTCTCGCCTGGGTCCTGGGTCCACTGCTGGGTCTGGCCCTGGGAACCGCAGCGCTCTTATCTGGCCCAAGCAGGAGGTGCATTGGGCTTCCTGTGCAAAAATCAGAGCGCTTTTCCTCTCGTTGTTTGGCTTCCTCTCCGACTCGAGACGCTTCCCAGCGGCATGATTGTCCCTTCGTCTTCAAACGTGGCACAGCCCGCTTCCTCAAGAGCTTGATCTATTCTTGAGAGCACCCCCACACCCCTTCCCCAACTCGTCTGCCCCCTACACATACCTCTAGAACCCCTTCAATCACCAGCCCTGACCTGCACCACAACCCAGCATCCTTCACCTCTACTAAAGAAAAACTCCCCATCGCCTCCCACTCTGGAGCCCTCCCCTCTATTACCGCCACCTCCACACACTCATCAGTGCCTCTCGACAGCAGCCAAAACCCTCAGTGACATTACTAGTGATCCATAGTGACGATCACGAGCTCGGTATACTGGAAAGTGAGTAAAGTAACTTGAAACACTGCTGAGCAGTGATGTCCAGGAGTTACATACGCCACAACACTAAGGATATAAGGACACCTGCTTCACTGATTATTTATTTCCTTCCTGTTTCCAGTTTAAGTCTCCCTGCTACACCAGGCTGTCCTGTAGTTTGATGCTTTTTATATTTCACGGACATTTGAGCCAGAAAAAGTGCAATTCCACCCATCCACCAGCCACATTTCTGGAGCTGCTTTGCTTGTTTTTTGTGTCCTAGAGTGGTACTAAAATTGGTGCATAAACCGTGCCTGTCTGCCCCAAGCCCCGATCTGATTTTGACATCCAAAAGAAAAAAAGAAAAAAAGCTGTGAGTTTCTGTTGCGATTTTTTTAACCACCAGTAAAAGATCAGTGTGCTTACCCTGGACGGGCGAAACAGGAGAGAGGACATGCTTTGTGCTGTTCACTATGGGATTCCTTCAGTTCTCTATTAACAGACTGATGGTCTGCAGATACCTACCATGTAGGAAGTCTGAGAAGGCCAGAGACGATCCTTTGTCGCTCACTGTCATCCCATATCAAAATGTCTCCTTTATGTGTCATATGATGTCAGTATAACAGCCCTGTTGTCTTTGTATCGGAAGTTAATTAAAATCTAAGTGTATGCGTGATACTACAAGCCATTTTATGAGAATGAGTAGCATAAGTGTTTGAATAAAGCCCATTTGTGCATGTGAGGTAAAGAGGGTGACAGTGTGTGTGTGCTTGCGCACAATTGAGTGTGTGTGTGTATCCTATTCTACGGGTGTCTGCTAATGTGATTAATTGCTTGTATACAGATGTTCTATGAGTAATATATGAATCTAATATTTAATAATTTTATACAACTAACTTACATATGACAATATTTGACAACTCAGTATGACTCTGTTAAGATGTACTGAAGTGTTATATCAGTTGTTTGTGTTTTTTGCATTAAACCTTGCTTATATTTGTGTATTGGTTTGCATGCGCCGTGGTTATTTTGGGGGGTTTGGGCTTGAGGCAGGAACACACAGGGACAGCAGTAAAAGTGTATTTTAAGCAACATAACAGGACAGAAAGAAAGGGCAGCAGATGACCCCCTCTGATACACTCGAAGCAGTCCATTCATATTCCCAAGCAGCCGCTGCTCACCCTGTTTGCAGGCACACACTGTGTGAATGTAGTATGTCTGTGTGCGCATACATACGTGTTCATTTTCTGTGTCTAACCACGTTCATGTTCAAGCATCCATCTAACTAATTCTGTGTGTGTGTGGGCGACTTTGAGTCAGAAAGTGTTTCCTGAGAAGCGTGGGAGTGTTAGCTGGGTGATATGGTACAGTAGGTGTGGGTATGTGTCTGTGTGCATTCGCCTAGCATGTGTGTCAGGCCTCTGGTGTCATGCACAGGGTGGGTCGCTTGTGTAACTCGCACACTATCTCGATGCCAAGAGGAAGAGCAATCAGTGAGCAGAGAGGAACCGAAGGCAGGGAGGAGCTCGGGGCAGACAGAAAAAGATGACGACAAGGATACAGACAGAGACAGAGAGAAGAGAGGAGGGGGGCAGTGACACATCCATAAACAGGCAGAGCATCAGTGAACAAAGTGGAAGTGATAGTTTACAAGTGGGAGGACGGTTAACGTCTTAAAAAAAAAAGGGGGACATTCTTTTATAAGGTAGATGTTTTATTTTTTTTAAAAATCACCCCCACACACTTTTAATGAAGGGGAGAATGAGCTACAGAGACCAAAGTCCAGGTTTGTTTGTTTCTGCTGCAAAACTGGCCTTTTAGACATGAGAGTCTACAGGGATTCACTCACCAGCCTCCAATGGGTATGTGAGGAAACGTCAGCTTGGTGCTGCAGGTGCCCACTACATTTTTCACATTACAAAAGTTAATTCTGTAATCACAAGTAGTGTTTTAAAAAGCTTTTATAGTAGACATTAGAAACCAAAGGCATCCTTTTTCTATTTTTCTACACATTTAAGTAACGTTTTTACCTATTTAGGCTGTTTGTGTGCAGCCAGATGATCACCTGCAGTGTACTGAAAGTGAGGCACAATAAGTAAAGGTTGAATCTGTGGAGGTAAAGTATGTGCTTGTTGTGCTGAGGTATGTGAGATACAATTACTTCAGCTCAAGCCATGAAACAATTATTGCTTTATAATTTAATATAAACTTTGGTGGGTGGACTCATTTCCTATCGACGTCTCCAAGTACCCAATTAAAAAACACAGGAACGTGCATGTAAAAAGAGAACATAATAAAAATCATAACTGAAAAAAATTTGTCAGAAAATTTGAATAAAAACAAAATTTTAACAAAGATAAAAAACTGTGAGTAAAAGTGCAACAGAAAAAAATAACAGTGAGCTCTACCAAACCGCGAGAGACCTCAGATTTGACTAAAATACCTAAAAATCTAAAAAATACTGAGGTATATAGAGCTGCTGTCAGCTGTTGAACAGGTTCTTATGTGGGAAGCCCAAGGGCAATAACCTCAAAGGTCGCGTTTAGCTTTTAGGTGAGGGCACTGAGGAAAGTCATTGGAATGATGACCTCAGTGACCTGGAGGCGAACAGTTAAAAGATCGGTATCATGGAGCTAATCCATTGTTTGAAATCTATTCAAAACTTCACAGGCAGCCAGTGCAGCCGAGCTAAAAATGGAGTGATCTGCTGCAATTTGAGCAATCTGCAAGAGAGAGAAACTGGAACTGGGCAGTAGCTGTCTGGCTGAGAGGCAATAGAGGATAACACATGCAGGACTTTTCCAGATCAATAACAGATTAAATGTGAGAACAAATAAACTGAATCCACTGGAGATCTAATCTGTGTTGCACTTTGTTTTTCTGTCTCTCTACAAACAAACTCATTTCCCCTTTAAACATATCCAAATTGCCACTAGATGAAATGAAGGAGCAGTATTTTTTTCACTATAATATAAATTATTTTAGATATTTTCTATTAAAATCTGATTGACTATATGTTCCTCTGAAAGTTCTCAGGATTTCTTTGCTTGTTGATTTACAGTAAAACAATAAATAATGAGTCTGATCATAGCGGGGGGGTTTTAATCACTGTAATGAAGTAATTGTTGTTTTCAATAGCAGGTCTGGACCAGTGTGGCAGCGTAACTACACAATCAGCTTGTTGCAATATGGTCTTGCAGAAATTAGGCAAGATGTTCCACTTTACATCATTAAACCCATTTTAATTTGACTCTGAGAAAGTGGCAGCGCTGGATATATACATATAGTCATAGAAGTTCTTTTTTTCAAATGTTTAAGTGTTAACCTGAATATGTGGGCGCAGAGATGAGCTGCATTCACTAATAGTTGTTTTTAGAAGTGTTCCTGAGCTGGTACATTGATTTCAAACTTGTTTTTTTCTAATGTAGATCAGACTTTCAGTTTTACATTTTGCTCAATACTGAAAGTCTGCACCTACTTTTGTTTATGAAACTCCCCAGGTCTTTGTAATTTCATGTTGAGAAACATTAAATTGCTCTGTGCCCACACAGTCTTTCACACAGTGGTGAATTCCTCCACATCTTCACTCCTAACATTACAGGTTTCACCAGATGTTTTGGTAGCATTGCACAACTTTTCCAGTGTATTGTTGCTTCACTGACAATTTTTTTTTTTAAATTTTTACAGAACCGTGTGACTGTTGGTTTTAAATTTAAAAATTACTCATCTCAAGTCAAGTCAAAGTTTATTTGCCACATACAAGTTGCCCTGCAGTGAAATGAATCTTAACCATTTAATATTCAATTCAATTCTATTTTATTCATTTATTGCCAAATCACATGACACTTGACTCAAGGTTTTATTACCGTAAGGTAAAGACCCTGCAATAATATAAAAAAACAAACCCAAAGAAAACCCCAAAAATCATATGACCACCTATGAGCAAGCGCTTTGGCGACAGTGGAAAGAAAAAACTCCATTTAAACAGGAAGAAATCTCCTGCAGAACCAGACTCAGGGAGGGGCGGCTATCTGCGACCTGTTAGGTTGAGGGGAGGAAGACAGGACAAAGATACGCTGTGGAAGAGAGACAGAGCTTAATAATAATCAAACGCAGTGACGTGTATTAACGAGTGAAACAGGTGACTGAAGAAGAATCACTTGCATCACGGGAATCGCCCAGCAGCCTATTGCATCTTAACAAAGGGAGGATTCAGGGTCACCTGATCCAACACTAACTACATATCCTAATATGATGTATTTTTTTCTATTTTGCACTGATGAAACAGCTTAAACGATTCTATAAATCATTGGATTTTTGATTATTTTAATTTACGCATCCTTCTATATTTAAATTATTGACGCGCACTCCAACAGAAGCCACACTGTTTTTCACAACAGTTGCCTCATGAATGCATCATCCTTCGCATAGTTTCAGTTCCTGATTGGTTACATTATTATTGTCTAAAACTTTCCTAAAATGCAATTGACATGAAATTTCAGCTGGTTTGATGCACTTTAGAAATCCAAGCTACCAAAGCAACAAGAGTCACAAATCATTCTCAGACACAGCAAACTTCAACAGCATTCAGATAATAAATCCTTTAAATGTTTGTTTTTACAACAACACTTGAATGCAGTGTGATTGTGTTTTCTACAGAAACATCACTAATATAGTATAAATAATTCTATCCATGCATTTCCTTATAGCTAAAAGATTTAAACCTGAATAGTTAACGTTTTGAATAAGCAAAACTGTTATTACTTCCACCAAGAAGTTAATGTCTGTAGGTCTGCAAACACGATCAGTGAAAGGTTTTTGAATTAATTTTAATAAAACTTTGTATCCATTAAAAGCAGGCTTACATCCACCAAGGTCTCAAAGTCATCTTAATGACCTGAAAACTATGATTCTTACAATTGTGGTGTGTTGTTACAGCTTCATATATCATGTCACATTTGACCTTTGAGCTCTCCTTTAAGGGTCGATAGATTGATCTGAAGGTCAAAGTGATGTCTCTTACTGTCATTGTTTGTACTGAAAGGAATCATATATGGAGATTCTATATAGACATTATGTTATTATGCATTTGTTATGCACATTGCAGTGATTGTTAAAGTAAATAATATTTTGAATACAATCTGTAATAATTCTGCACTTTGCACTTATTTTTACTGCACTGGAAACTTCTTAAAGTAAGTTTAAAAAGAACAAAGGAAACCACATTAATATCTACAGAACACAGTACTATTAACATATGTTAAACTTACAAAAAAAAAGTCATACATTATTATATTGTGAAGAAATAACTCACTTCTCGTTGTATTTTTGTATCACTTTCCATCTCATCATATTTAAGCAAGACAATTTTTTTTCAGCTACAACTTCATGAATAATTTTTAGCATTTCCTACATGAATTAATTACAAGAAATGGAGAAATAAAACAAAGGATGATCTTCTCTCGCAGAGTTGTGAAACTAACTGATCAAGAAATCTTTGTGTATTAACACCCCCACCCAACTCTTGTATAATTTCAGAATTTTTTTTGTCATGAGGTGATGTGCATAAAATAACCACAAAGCGTCTTGCATAAGCTCAAGTTCCCACAAGTCCTCCGGTGTGTAATCTATGGATTTAGACTTGTGAGAGTCATTGAGGGACAGGAACTCGTGTCCTGGAAATGTGGGATAATTTGTTAAGAATAGAAGGAAGCTAATCGGCAGGATGACAATACCACCTCTGCATCCTTCATAGATGAACAATCCAACATTACATAGCACTTCAAAGATCCACTATTGTCAGCTTGCAGGGCAGGGAAAGACGACATGAGGCTAGTGACAAAAATGTGGTGATAGTAATGATGATGTGATTCATGGTTTAACTTCAAGCAGCAGCTGTCAAAGCGTTTTCCTGATGTTCTGCTCTTCCTCCCGCTGAGCACAGCTGAGAAAAACACTCGCACACCTGGAAGCAGCCAAAAATTATTTTTGTCAAACACAGCTGAGTCCCTCTCTTCCTCCGCCTCCAAGGTGTGTGTGTCCTACGTCCTCCTCGCTATGGAGCCCTGTGACAGAGAGTCTTCCCGCCTCCTCTACACACAACCACATCCTGAGTGTTACGCACAGAGAGGAAGTGCTTCGGGGGAAGAAAAGGGTAAGTAAAGAACAGAAATACATGCTGGGACTGACAGAAAAGCTCTGATTGGCAGAAACAGGCTGTCTAGTTACATTAGTGTAGAAAATAAGGTTTAAAAAAAATCCCAATTTCATGTCCAAACTCTGGCAGATTCCTTTGCTGCAGGTGCGCTAATCCAAAATGAGTGTGCATAATATTTAAAACCTCTTATTAAAGTGACACTCCACTACACACTCTTGCATGTTTACTCGTAGTAAAGTCTCTCACACACACACTCAGAGCATCTCACCTATAACAGTACTTATAGAAAGCTCCAGTGTTGACCTACTAAGTTGGAAATGGGCAAGAGGTCTGGCTCAGAGACCCCTATTGTCTTCTCAGTGAGCCTGTGGAAAACATGATTCCTGCCATCAGTGGCAGAGGTAATGAGCCTGAACCTTATGAATGTGGGTGTTTTTCATAATGTGCTAAGTGCCGGTTTGTTCATGCGGATGTTTGTGCTCTCCATAGACGGTGGGGGTCCTGACTGTAGCAGAGGCCTTTGTGTCTGGAGTGTATCGCTGCATCGCCTCCAACTCTGCGGGGGCAGACCAGCTAGACATCCACTTCTACATCACAGGTGATCCCAGACAAGATCAATCATCGTGGGAGTTGTCTTTCCTTATTCCCACATCATAAACATGGAGTAAAGCTTCTGCTTGATCCTTTGTAACCATTTAGTCAAAGTCTCTTTATGCAGAGACTGCATGTTCCCAAAATAGAAACACCAAACTTTCTTATTTGATTCTTTTACCCAATCAAATATATAGTTAGGTCAAAAGTTGTTGTTTTTTTAGCAATGGCATTTTTTTAAGTCTCTGTACACCAATGTAGTGGAATTTCAAACATTTAAGATGTAATTGCAGGGCATGCTCTCAGATTTTCAGGGACTTTAAAAAGAGATTGCATGAATTATTTAAAAATTACCACCTTTAACACGAAGTCCTTTTTCAGACACTCAACTGGACAAACTAACATAATATTATATAAGAATTGTTTTAATATTCGGATAAAAATCCTTTGCAGTCAGTGACTCCCTGTAGTGTAGAACCCATGAACATCATCAAATGCTCTGTTTTTGCCCCTAAGATGCTTTTTCCAGGTCTTTCCTGCAGACGCTTTTAGTATGTGGGTCTCTGTGCCTTCAGTTTTGTGTGTAATAACTATGAAGCATGCTCTGTTAGGTTGAGATCAGGTGAATGACTTGGCTATTGAAGCATATCCCATGTCCTTGACTTAAGAAACCTTTGGGTTGCTTTTGCAATTTGCTTTGAGTCATAATCTATTTGCACTGTAAGCACTGTCCAATCATTTTTGTGGGATTTGGCTGAATCAGGGCAGAAAATACAGCCCTGTACACTTCACAGTTCATCCTACTACTCCTAGCAGCTCTCAGATCATTAATAAACAATAGTGGCTTGATTCCTCTGGCAGCTATACATTACTATTCTGTCATGAGTGGCTTAAAAGTTGTGACACATAATCAGATCATTAGTCAAGTAAAACAACAAAAACATTTTATTTGAATTCAACAAAACTGAATGAAGTTACCAAAGGAAAAAGCACAATATATCTCAGTCAGTAAGTGAGTAGTGTTGGCATGTTTTCCTTTTTGCCTAACATGGTGAGTGAAATGCTGTTTGGGTAGAGAGAAAAGGAAAAAGGTCGAGAGCACGAGGAGCTAAGGACCAGAGTTGTTTTTCCCCCGGAGGGAGCAAATGGTGTTCCCAATCACTAATGACTCGGTCACAACAACTGTTCACCTGCAACACAAAACACACAAAGACAACCTGCCAGCCCAGCAGCCAAAAGAGGCATATTTTTCATATTGTTTCCATTATGTTTGACAGATGATGTGGTCTACTTCTTGCTTTTAATTTCTTCAAAGATTTTTTTCAGACTGCGCTGACTCTTGTAGTGTCTTGTGGTTCCTAACAAAATCTAATACGTCCTTTTTGATCCTAAGTGTAACCAGTGGTTTGAACCTTTGCAAACCCTCTGTATTTACACGCATGAAGGTCTCTTAATTGTAGACCTTACAATAATCCATCAACCTCTTCGAGACATAGATAGATAATGTGACAGGATTTTTCTTAACCATGGAAAGAATTCTGTGATCATCCACTTTAGTCATCTTCTGTGGTCTTTCAGGCCTATTGGTTTTGCTATGCTGGCAAGTGAATTCATGAATCATTATTTTTAAGGAATGTAATAGATTATTTGGGGTTTTTTAGTCTAATGATGACATGTAATGATGAGTTCCAGGGAAAAACTGCTTGTCAGCCAGTTGACCTCTTACTTCTGTGCCTCTGAATATGTGGGACTGTGTATAAGAATGGCTGTAAATCCTAAACAGCTAATCTAAAAAATTTTGCACAACACCTTAAATTTAAGCTGAAAGTCAGCACCTCAATCACATGTTTATCATTTAATTTAAAATCCACAAAGGCAAAATAGCGCACAAAAAACACCTTTATTCAAAAACTTAACTCAGCTCCATTAATAACAGGAAATCTTCAGAAATCCATGATTCATACTGACTTGCTTTTTTACACCAATGTACACACACACACACATTTTCAATGTCTTATGATGAACTCCTGAGCTTACAACATTTTTATTAGGTAAGATGAAAAATGAAGAGGTCATAAATATGTGCAAATGTGCAGATGGATTTATTTCCATAGTGATGATGTTTGGAGATCAAAACAGAAAAGGACAATTTAATCAACAGGAAGAAAAATCAAGCATAAGCGGAAGTTGGAGAAGTGTGAAATACTGTTCAGAACATCTGATACAAGAACTGAAGTAAAGCTGAGCAGAAATGTCTGCACAAAGATATCATGCTTGCCTCTGGAACTAATTCAAAGAGTTGTCACATAACAGTGTGCACGCATCACGTACATTTTGTACTCTGTAGTTTTGCGTGCGATGTGATGTGTGCTGTACAGGTAAAACCTGAGTGTGTATGTGTCTGCAGTCAGGCTGCGCTGAGCTTTTAGTGTGTGAGCAAGAGCGAAACAGGAACCTGGCGTTCTTATCGTTCCACTTCCCCGTGCAGCACACTTCCTTGGACTGGCAGGTCCACTTTATTTCGGGAGGCCTTGGGGTGTTCGGGAAAGATAAACACTATCTGCCATCAGGAAACTCTCAAGCCGTTTCCACGGGAAGTTTCAGATGGCTAAAGTAAATAAAAAGCCTTTTTACTGTATTCCACTTGCTGCTTTAACCCACAATGGCCATTCAACATAGTCATCAAAGGTTATAGAAATGAAGCATTGGTAGAATGAGCTCTCCTGGTTTCAGGCACCAGTCAGGATCCAGACTCGCATGTCGGGAAACTGAGACGGCTTATTCATCTCATTGGAGGGTTATTGTTTATACCTCCTCCTTACTTCTTCTTTCCAAGTAATCCATGTATTTCTCTGCTCTGTGTCTTCCTCAGATGTCCCTGGAGGCTTCTGTGTAAAGCAGCTGGAGGAGGCCAGAGAAGGTGGAGACCTCCAGCTCACCTGTTTAGCCAATAAATACCTGTACACAGCACTGTCATGGCAGAGAATGAACAGCACAGAGGGAGCCCAGTCTCGCAGCTTGAATAATCAGCAGTTCACGTTTGGAGAGTTCTCCAACTCACTGGTCCTGTTAATAAGCAACCTGACGGCCGGAGACAGTGGAGCCTACAGATGCTCCGCCCACCACCTCATCACCGGGCGGGAGACACACCTGGACATGCAGGTGGAGGTGACAAGTAGGTAATCTCAGCCTAATGCGCTCATAAAGAAGAAAGCTTTTTTTTTACAGTACCCTTTGAAGATTTGAAGTTCTTCCAGTGGGATAAATAAAGTCAAGGGACATAAAGCTGCACAAAGCTTTTGAAGATTAGTGAAATCTATTGTAGTTTCAAATGTTTTGGTTTTGGCGATCTTGAATATGTGGTTGCAGACTTACAGGAGTTTAACTTAAAATTAGTTTTCTATAAAAAGAGAAGAAATAATGAAATATTGAGGACATTCACAGCCTCTTCACGCTGTTCTGGTACTTTATGTTGCACTTGTTTGCAAACACACACATTTGCAGAGGTCTTGCTGCTTGGGAATGGGTCCCCTTAGTTTCCTGGGGCCCCACCCTAGCTTTGCAATTGCACTCCAGCTCAGCACCTCTTTCACGTGGGAATGAGCTCTTGACTGGAGGAAGAGCACACAATGGCACTTCCCACAATGCCACATTTACAGGCCCCTGCACAGCGCTGCAGGAACAATCAGCCAATCAGACACTGTCAGGCCCCAGCCTTCGCAGACAATCATCAATTGTTGTGCAGGAGGAAGATAGAGGAAACAACAATCAGTTGCTGTGGTTAAGTGACTTTTCTTCGTGTCTTTTACGGCTGTTCTCTATACAATCAGGGCTTAGCGCGTCAACTTCCTCCCTTGGGACACCCAGCAAGGGAATTACTAGAGATACGGGGTGACTAGGATGAAAGAAGGGGTGGTGGCGGGGTTTGAAAAACAAGAAAAGGGGAGAAACTACAAAAAAAATTAAAACATGGAGAATATGAAGTCATCTGTTTTTAATTATCACGTATCGTTGTGTAGTTATAGTGTTTTATATTGTTTGCACTCACACACAAGTAGCTGTCCGCACAATGAAAATGTTCTGAAATTAGTTTTTGGTTTTCCTTTGTTCTCGGTTCAATTCAGTTTCACTTCAGTTTTTGATTGTTTCAGCTCAGTGTTTCTTGTTTGAAAATTTTTAGTTTTACTTTCATTTTTATCACTTTCACTTTTACTTTTTTTATTTATCACTTTGGAAGAGGTGATAAATGAATGAATACACACACAACACTTTCTGATCTCAAAGTCGTGTCATGTGGACATCCATCGTCTTATTAAAGAAAATAAGAAATAAGCTTTGTCGGGAATGTTGTGCTGACGTAAATTAAGAGCAGTTCCTGGATATTTCTATTTTATTTCAGATGGCTTATTTTTTTAACCCCTTCACACCGAATGAGTCCGTTTTTGTGAGTTTTTTAGACTCCTAGAGCAAAGTGAACACTGAAAGGTAAATTGTACAACAGATTTTTTTTAAGCAACCAATTAAAGAAAAAAAAACAAAATTTGATGCAAGTTATAACTGCAGTTATAACTTGTTTTGTTTTTAATCTGTCATGAGGTTGAATAAAAACATTTGAATTTACTGGCAGTCATTTCACAGTTCAGCCGCTGAAGGGTTCAGGACTGAATATTACTTGTGAGGTTTCATTTGTCTGTAAAGTCTAGTTTTAAATGTTATTTTTCAAACCTAGTTTGAGTTTAATTTTATTAACCTTGAATTCACTACATTGTTACTGCTCTTTGTATTGCAGGGCTATTTAAAAAAAAGCCCAAGAGGACCCAAACTTCAGCTGAGTCACAGGTTTAAACCAAGGCCACTCTTCCAAGTGTGTCACTACCAGCATTGTAGTTATTGTCCAAAAGTGGCACGGGTCCAGAAAACTACGGGAAACAAATAGCAGCAGCAGCTTCACTTTATCACAAACTGTTCAAGACTATAATTACGACTGTGACTACTGTAAAAACTGGCATTTTTTTGGTGAGAAAAACAGATTAGCCCACAAGAATTGAGAAGTTCCTATTTGAAGTTCTTATTATCAGCTGTGTTTACAGTGTTTTAGGTTATGAAGTGGCTCTTAAGTTACTTTAAAAGTGAACAATGGGGACTTCTTGTTAGGTAAAAAACAGAGGTGACCAAAAAAAACCCCGAGATGATCCAAATTTCTGCTAACTTAACATTTGAATCACATCTACACATTTATTTATCAATTATTCAAACATGTGACATTACTGGTGCCACTTGCAAGTAGGTTACAGCTGATGGTTCAATATAAGGTGCCAAAGGTCCCAGATATTAGCAGTCGAAGGGCCAAAGTCAAGGTCATAGTTGTTTTTTTCCACAATAAAGAAAAATCTGTTTTCATCAAACCCATTCTTCTACACATGTCACTACCAGCTCATACTTATTGTCTAGAAGTGGCACCGGTCCAGAGAACTGTGGGAGAAAATAGCTCTGGTTGAATTTCTACGGATATTAAATAATCCCCAGCAAACAAAAATCTGACAAATGTATGTTTGTGTGTGTGCAATTAATGCCATATTGAGATGACTCTGTAGTTGTATATACAAATAAATACACGAGAATTGTGTATTTTAGCTCAGGATTCCTGTTCTGGTGCATTTTTACTGTTCAGCAGTCACTAATTTTGGCCACAACAGGCGAAGCGGAAAAACTGTAATGAAGAATATGAAAATGGACAAAGTTGGCAATAAGCAAAAGAGACGTCCATTTCCTTAGTATAGATCAAAACAGAGCTAAAAGTAGACACAGCAGTGGAAACTGCCAGAAACAATGTGCTCAAAGTACAAATTACTCTTGCAATAGAAATGTACAAGGTGAGACAAACGTGTTTGAAGCTCGCTGATGTTTCTTTATTTCATCAAAAAGGAAAATAAATCACTATGGAAGAGTGGCCTCTACATAATGTGACCATACAATCAAAGTGGAGGTGATTTGGCTTCATACAGTACTCTGGTGTCTCAGTAATCTGTCAAATGAATGTTTAAGCTTGATTATTTTTTGTATTGTCGCTGTAAAAAAATGTCTATACTTCTCTAACAATGATATGAAGTAAAATCAATCCCCTATCTCTGAAATGTAGTGGAGCAGAAGTATAAAACAATGGGAAAATGAAAATACTTGTATATACTGCAAGCACGGTATGATTAATGCATTCAGATAACATATTAGATTACACACACACACACACACACACACACACTCATCTGTGCTGCACTGTTTGAAGTGGACGAGACTCAAGGAACAACTGAGACTGCAGCAGTAGTTTCTCGAGGAATCACTCAGAAAGGTTCTTTGATGAAGAGGAAAGGGTTTATTTTTGAGCTCATTATTATTATTAGAAATAGCAGTAGTGGTAATATGAGTCCCATAAATACACAGTCTCTTAAATATTACACGAGAGAGCAGAAAATTCAGATTAAAGTTATTATAATTCATCTTTTTCTCCTCCTACAGTCCTGGAACCTCCTGTGCTGGTGAGAAATTTGACAGATTGCACCGTCAATGTTAGCAGCTCAGTGACCCTCGGCTGTCCATCTCGAGGGGTCCCACCCCCAACCATCACATGGTACAAAGACCAGCGCGCTCTGCTGCAGGGATCAGGTTAAGAAAAAGAAATCTTAACATGTAAACTTTAGCGGTAAACTGGTGGTCTATAACTTATTTCCTGTCGTCTTTAGGTATTGTTATATCAGCAGAGGAAGCAACGCTCCATATTGACCGGATCACAGTGGAGGATGAGGGTCTGTATACGTGCCAGGCCACCAATGAGAGGGGTTCTGCAGAGAGCTCAGCCTACATATGGGTCAGCGGTAAGGATTGCTGCCTTTTAATTGGCTCTCCACACAGTTGCCGATGTAACACATCCATATATAACCTCGTTTGAACGTGCTTTGTTTCCACATGTGTATATAGGCGTGTAATGTGGATGCAGACATTTAATAAAGGACATCGCATTGTTTTGATATAGTGTTTATACAGAGAGTGTGTCAGTTCTATTAATGGAGGATGATGAACGTCTGTTTATTAATTTCTAAGTAAACATTGATCAAAGTACGTCTTAACATAAACGTACTCGGCCTTTTGTTCAATTTCCCTCATTCACACACCCACATACACACGCACACACACACACACACCACACACACACACACACACACCCACACTCCGACGTCCGGAGGTAGTAGTGGAGGCAGGACCTCTGCAGTTCCTCCT
>VUQR01032903.1:9498-35740 GCA_015108515.1 Hemichromis elongatus
AAAAACCTTGTAAAAGTTCTTTTGTACTCCTCCTCGAGGTTTGAGGATTTTCAGAGTTAGACCCAGAGACAGACAGATAGCTTTTTACTCCAGATTTCTTCCAGTGTTTCAGTAGTTTGTAGTTTTGCTCCTTTGTGCTTCCAAGATGATACATTAAACTAGGACTGTGTCAGCAAATGGGAGGGATGGGCAGACATTACTCTGTGTTTACGTCGCGTGTCATGCCGTAACATGTGCTTTCAAGTGTGTGTACTACAACAGTGGCATATTGTACCTTAGTACAATTGTATACCTCTCAAGTACAATTGTATACCTCTCATTGCCCCACCCCCACCCCTTTTATAGACTAAAATGCCATCCTAGCAAATGTCAGCGAGTCTTTGGAATTGTGTGTTCCTGTTATCCCACCAGGGGGAAACCTATCACATCTCACACCTCTACAGGCCCAGATTACAGCACTGAACTGCATATCTTCCAGCTCCTTATGTTGACAATCAGTGGCTAATTGGCATAAATAAAGTTACAGTCCAATTTGAGTTTTTAATCATTCAGTGTTCATAAAACTACACATTTGTCAGACCTTCCCATCTTTTTCCACCTCTAGTCTCGTATGCCTTTTATCCATTAAATAGATGAGACTATTTAATGAAAGTTGGCCTTTTGTAAACCAGAACCCTTTGTTGTAGAAGCCTTTCTGTTAGTATGTGCTTTATACAGTGCTAGGGTGCTCTACGCTGCTTCTGAGCTGCAGTGCTCTTGAACTTTGGCCTCGCATCCATGTACTCTCATCACGCCAGTCACCGAACCCAAGTTGCGAATGACGCTGTTGCAGTTCATGAGCTGTGTCTGTCTGCATTAATGGCATCTGCATGTCCAGGGTGTCTGCCAGGTTCTGCAAATCTGAAGAGTTTTGGCCCCAGGCTCCAGCTTGACCTCGCCATATACAGTGAAAGTTGCCACCTTTCTCCCTTGCTGTGTTTTCCAGTGGTCTGTAAATAATGCTGCAAACTGCCTGGTTTTCAAAAACCAATGAAACCCATGCAAGGATCTCTTAGAGACGGATTTAACACTTGGCGTGGTTATCGAAGCGTTGGGAGAAAAGTGAGTTTCATTTGTTTACATTATGTTTACAATGGCACAGTTTTCCTTTTAAAGAATATATATGTAGGTATAGACAATATTTACATATTTATTGCCTAAGGTTAAATGATATGATGTGTATTGTGTTTTCACATTTGGAATATAATGTTACAGTTGTCACCTGTATTACTATCTGGATGATTTTGGTAAAGTAGTTGATCATTTTTATGACTACTAAGTGACTGTTTTCTGTGCCTTTTTATGGTTAGAATGCATGGTTAACTATTTATTACAATTTGGAGTCACTGAGATGTGTATTTTTGTATTCTGAATAAATAAATGGTTCAGCTTTTGTTGTACATTTTTAAGGTGCCTTGAAACAGGCTACCTATTCATATCTCTCTTCTTCAATAAAATCGGATACATATGCAATCTGATAGTCTCTTCTTTTTTATTGACACTTTAAATTATGTTATATAATTTCAAAATCTGTCAGAAAAACCAAAAAGGTTATGCAGTGACCCACTATCTGAAACAAGCCAAGCTAGCTTCTTTAATGCAACACTACCCTTCAGCAGGGCCATTCCCATTATTTTTTAAATGGGGCAGCACAAGGGTGGTGGTGGGGCCACACACACACACCAAGTAATCAGAATATTTAGACAGAAATAGAAATTTGGTGTACAAACTACAAGTTTCAAGCTCATACGAAACTCTGTTACCTATTGTAAGTTTATTTTGTAAAAGTACATTCAAATTTAAACATATTTTTATGATGGGTAGTAGTTTTACATGCCCCTATTCAATAACAGGTGGGAGAGACTTTTGTCCTCACAGTTAGAGCTGGGATATTAAAGACATCCCCTTTCACAGACATTATACTAGACACACTGTGTTAATTAGATACTGATATACTTTAAGGTATTTTCCCTATGGATGGTGACCAGAAAATATATATCACCCATTATTTTTTCTTAGACAAGAACAACAAAACATACTCAAATTTCCCAAATAAACTGGCCGGTTTGTTTATTCTTTTATGGTTTCTCTGCTTTGATCAGCTGGTTTGTTGTTTTTGTGCAATTCTAAACAGGTGTTTTGCTAACTGTAAAGTTGCAAAGTGCCCTCTGGTGGATAAACTATGCATTGTTAACACTCATAACTTTTTAATATTTTAAATGTCTTTTTTGACTGTTACACATGGTACACATGACACACTGGTAAATATTGGCTGATAATACTAATCAGCTTAAGTCAGTCAAGTTTTTGACAATAGAAAAAAAAACTGACCTAAGTTATTAGTCCAGTCTGAAACCTGAACATTTATCTTAAATGGAATACTTGCACTCATTATTTGAAACATTGGTTGTGTTTAACAGGAGCATCCACCACTGGAACAGTATAAAGGTATGTCACAGAAAATTTCACAGAAAATTTCAAAGAGGGGAATTTCAATAAATCCTACAAAGATATTTTCATTTTGATAAGTGTGTGTGTGTTTTATATATATATATATATATATACACACACATACATATATATACTAGAGATGTATTATTAATCTAGCCAATATTCCTGGTTGGAGGTGACAAATATAAAAGGTGCACAAGCAACAGGGATGACCACAAGGAGTAAACTGAGCAATCAAATGGCCCAGGATGTGAGTGGGCAGTAAGGCATCTGGGAAGGGCCATTTGACCTCAGTAAATCACATGATAGGGCGGGGCTAGTTTCACAATGGGTTCACCCAAAACCTTGGCTGATTGTGACCTACACCCATGTTCACACCTTGGCTTGTGTGATTAGGTAGAGGGTCAATAAGAGGTCCTTGACCCTCTTGGAGACACTCCCATAGGGCTTAAAATCTGGGACTCTCCACACATTGCTCAGAACTGAAGAAACCTCTTATTTGACATGTCTTCAAAGAAACTTAAAGAAGTCCAGACACTTTTCTTCCCAAGCTCCTTAGACCACAATGACCTGGACGACTGAGAACCTTTGCAAACACCTTCATATATTATTATTTTATTACTATTATGTTTAAATATACCAGTATATATGACAGAAAATATGGAAAAGTGTGATAGGCCCACAAGTACTGATGGACTGTTCCTGTTTACTTAATAGAGGTCTTCTCATAATATAGATGACTGTAGCAACAGTTAGCAAGTCTGTTTGCTGTAAGCCCAAACTATCCCAGGACAACACCTGTTCCATCTGTTAACACTCCAAACCTTTCCAAGTGAAGCTAATATGTGCCAATGTGTTTTGGAGAATTTACACTTTACAGTTTGTCTGTTGTGCTGTGAGATAAATAACTCGTGGCAAACAAAAGAATAGCTACATTGTGACTTCAGACTTGGCATTTAGAGAGCTTTTTAAACACCCAGACCCCCGAGCATTTCCTTCCACAGCCACTCTTATGATTAGACTTTTCTGTACTGAGATATTCTCACTTTGTAGTATTGCTGTAGCTCACTTCTACTTTTCTACTTAAAATTCCTTCTGATATTTATTTTTTATCCCAAAAAGCAAACAGACACACTGTCCAGCTATATTATTAGTGTTCACATGATAAGTAAAGGTTTCCAGAACAATAAAGGTTGGGTGGTCAAACAAGAAGGCAGTATGCCAAGTATATGTCAAAATTGGTTTGGTATGACCATGCATTTTATTATTATTATTATTATTGTTGTTTTTTAAATAACACTCAACGTTTGTGTGTCTGTGTGTGTGTACGCGCGTGCCTGTGGTTTCATTGTTCTGTCTTCAGCGGCAGTGCGACACGTATCTTTTTTTCGGTGTGCGACTGATTATGCCTCATTCTTGTTTTTATGGGAAGAACAGCAGCGCGCAGTGAATGGGGATTTCGAGTCAGATTTAGGAACCGTTTAAATTAATCTGTATTTGCCTGAACTCCTGTTGTTGACTTTTGGGCTGTGTTTGGCGATTGGGAAGAGTTTACATAGTTATGGTTTTTAATCACAGATGTTCCAAACACTGCTGTGCTCAGTGTGATTAGAAAGTTCATGTTTCTATTTTGTGGTCTGAAGAGATCCAAACGGGTGAATCGTTGACGAATCGCGCATCAAACACAGCGGCCACCGTCCGCTCTGCTGAAGTCCGACACTGAGCGAAAAGGTAAAAAGGAATTACTAATAGCAAATAGGTATGTATATATTAAACAACAAATGACCACAAACTGCTACCGGTTTATCTGAATTTGTCCTAGCGCTGTCGTTAGCTTGGTGGCTAGGTGCTAGCTTGCGACAATAAGGTGACAACAGACCGAGCGGACCGCGGCCTGGTTCTGCTGCTAGCGCAGTGATTGACAGCCTGTCAACCAGCAAAGAGGTTTATTTTGCTGTTGTCGACAGTCGTTTTAAGTGGGCCCAAGGTTTGTTGTGTACTCTGTATGTCTATGTATAATGTTCCGCGGCTAGCCAGCTAGTTAGGCGTTTGTGTATGTTGGCCATGATTTCACAGAGCCCGAGTAGTCGTGAATCAGCCTCAGCATCCATGGTGTGTGGCTCTTCTGCGGCCTGCTGCTGCTGCAGCGGGTACCAACCCGTAAATTAGCCAGTTTTCTTCCTCCAAAGCACCCCAATGCTTTTTTCCCCTCTATCCAAAATTAACAGAGTTTACGGGCATTCATTCATCCATAAAGACGTGAAGCATGCAGTATTCAGGGGGAGTTGTCAATGTCAACAAGTCATGCTATGCAAAATGTTTACATGTAAATGTTCGAATAGCAGTTCACATACAGATCAGATTATCCTTTTGCTGCACAGAAATTGTATATAAAAAATGGCAAATGTGTTCTTTTGTCTATATTCGGAACATCACGGTGGTGGCTACTAAAGGAAAGGCCACTGTAATTGAGCCTTTGCATCGTGCTGTTCCAAAATGCTTTTAAAAAGTAGAGTCCTGACGTAAAACCAACATCGAAATGTGCAACCATAGACTGAAGTAATTGGTGAAAGTTGTGGTAATTATTAAATCAGATTAGCATTTTTGAGTTGATGCTCATATAAACGGCATTGTCATATGATTCCTTGTACAGTAGGGCTGTAATAAATGGTTGTTTTCGTCCTACTTGTTTTCTCTTTCCATCAGTGTTTGTGTTTTGCACCACATGAAAAGCACAAGTGCCTTTCACAACATTAAAAACAACTGAATTTCATTTAGATGAGTTCAGTGAAAGATTAATAATTTGACCTGTTTTGCCCACCAATCAAAGTAGCTCAAGAAATTAAATTTGCTGCTCTCCCCCTGCAGTATATGAACCTAAGGAAGATAAATATTCTTTCTGCTTTCTGAAGTGGTATAAACATCCCCTTACCCCCTGTCTGTTTTGTCCTTCTGTGGTCAGAGTTGCACATATGGAGGGCTATTCTTCAGCTGCCATGTCTGAAATATAGTGGCCTCTACGTGATTGTCTTTTTGCAATAATGACAGATATTGGGGAAGAAAAAGTCAGTTTATCTTTAACCATAGTGTCACCTGTGCCTCAGTAGAAGCTGGTGTCAGATCTCACAGTTAGCTGGAAGTTTTCCTCTCCCCCTGTCTCGGTTTATCCACCCTTCCGGCCACCCACACTCACTCTCAGAATTTGGCCCACATCAGATCCTAACCAAACAAGATGTTGGACTACTTGTAGACAGCATAGCCCTCCACAGGTTGTTTTTTTTCCCCTGCCTCGCATTTTAGATTATCACCCCACCACCACCAGACAATCCTCTCCCTGGCTTGACTTAGCCTCATAATTTTTTTTTTTTGTTTTTGTCCAAACATTGATAATTGACTTTCATGAATCAGCCCTGGAGGATTTGTGTAAGCCTAATCTTACCCTTAATTGTAGTTTTTCTCGTGACATGTGACCACGCTGGTTGCATAAAGTGGTGATGTAGGCCTCCCTAGTCATTTTTCACAAACTTAACCACTGAATGGCAAGTCTGTGAACTAAACATGAAACATAAACAGATTAACTAGCTACTTATTCAAGTTAGTCACCGCCATAATATACATCACTGTGGCTGCTTTTTTTGTGAGTGAAGTGGGGTGTGCTGCATAGTTGTTTTTTAGGCAGCAGTGGCTGTGTCTGTTGTTTTTGTACAGCCCCACTAAAGCACCCGTGAGAAGCCAGGAGGTCGTGGATCACCAGAGGAAGCCTGTGGCATGCACTCTACCTCTCTGGTTCTCAGGATGCAGGATGGGCTGATCAGTAGGACCGCCTGCCTGTGTCTAGACTCAACTAGCCGCTTTGGCCCTTACCTCAAAGGAGAGGCTTGGATTTCTTGGGAAACTTTTCCTTCTCGTACACTGTAAATATTTTGCCTCCATCACTCGCGCTCTCATGCTGCTTACCAAATGTGGTCGTCCTGCTCTAAGCACATACACCCCTCTGTTCTTTTGCCTTGCTGTTTGATCTTTGATGCAGGCCCGGCTGTTTAAAGAATAGCAAAGAGAAAAGAAAATAATCATTGCCAGTATAATACAATAGCTTAGCATCACCAGCAGAGTAAGTCTAGGCCTGCTTAGAGGAGCTCGATTCATGTTAATGGAACTATCATCTTCACGGGCATTGCAGCCCACTGACTTTGTTGCATCATGCTTCTTATTTTGGCATCTGTATTTGTGTGCAACACTAGATAGGGACATCTTGTCTGCTAATAACACTGAGACTCTCATTGCTTTGTCATGTGATTGTTGCTGTGGTCAGGGGGTGGGACAGTTGAGTGGAATGTAAGTGCACCAGAGAGATCACGCTGAGCTGCTCTCTTTTACTTGCTGAGAATTGTAGATTAAAAAAAGAAAAAAAATCAGGAAAAAGACTTAGCTGTGGTATTCAAATTGACAATAGAAGTCATTATAGCAGTTTAACATATTTTTTTATCCACTTTTCCTTCCCCTTACAGGTGAAAGGCCAGCCAGCCAGCCGCATGCAGCTTGCTGTCACTATGGATGCCTGTGCCCGTATTCGAGGAGTCCCAGTCAGGTCCAGGTCCTCAGTGCGGAAAGAGGTCTGTCTGTCTGTCTGTCTGTAAGGAAGTATTTGCATTTTATTTTTCATCCATGTACAGTACACTCAGGGCTCCACCTAATGAATAGCCCAGTGGCTAAAGACTAGCAGAAAAGTATGTTGAAGAAGTTAGTGGGCCAGGCGCTGGCCCACTGGGGGTTTCACAGTGCTGAGTTCACCTGTGAACTGAACCAGCTGACTTGTTGCTATCAAGTTGTTTTTCTGGCAGTCAAGAATTAGTTGCACATTAAAGACAGAGATTGATAAAGGCTGTGATTTTTCAAACATTGCAACTTTCTCCCACAGTTCAAAGAGTTAGTTGATGCTTCCTATGTATGATTGTAAGCATGAACAAAGTTTTGGCCACACAACAGTCTGCCGACCTCTCCAGAGCCTACTGCTCGTGCTCCGCCTCTTGCTCTAAGAAAGCTGGGAGGAGTCAGTGGGGCACAGTATTTATTCCACTAAAATTTATTTTTTTTCTTTTTTTCTTTTTTTACAAAAAAATAATTACTAAGAAATTACACAATTACACATTTAGCTACTTAGTAGTCTAGAAATAAACTGCTTTAATGTTACTAGTGAAAGTTTTGCCTCCTGGCCTTGGAGGTCACCGCCACTGAGATGTCTGCTTGGTAAGTTTTCTTAGCTTCAAGTTGGTGGTGATGGTTGAGGAATAAAGACACAAGTATAAATACAAACAACACTGACTCCACTGGATTTAAGTACAAAACTTTGATCGCTTTTTAAAAACAATTGTTGCAAAGATATTTTAATTTCCCCTCTTTGCTGGATTTTTATTGTCGTTTCTAATGCAGTTAATGCGTTTCATTTGAAAATGGGAATGCTTAGGATCTGTGTGTGTAAGAGGAGGCAGATGAACACAGTAAAGTTCTTTGTTTGAATTGAATGAATAGATGTATACTCACTGGTTTGTTATTGAGGTTGTAGGCTAGCCTGTACTTCTATTAAATAAAAAAAAAATCTGGGTGTCCGTTTGCAGACTGTGCGAGACAGCGGGGTGCAGAATGCAAAGAGCCTCTTCAGGAGTAAAAAGGAGCTCTGTGGCATTGGTTTAGAGCTGCCAGCAAGAGACACCACCAGGCTGATAGAGGTATGTCACACAAACGCACTGGTGAAGCTCAGCCGCGTTTAAACACGTAACACATCAATATTGACCATCAGCTGTGCTTTTTCAGATTCACTTTGTGTGTCTGCCTGGTTTAAGTGAAGGAGAAGATGTCACCCAGCAGGTACAACATGTTAGTAATGGACAGTAGGTCATACTTTGATGGTAGAGGATGCAAAACACAAAAACTAAATCTCTGAGTTCTATGCTGGTCTTTTAATTACCACTTTGGCCTTAAAACTGGGGTGATTCTGTGTGTTTTTGTCCTTCAGGCTCTGTCTTCTCTGTCAGGGGGGCTGTGTGAGCTTCTCAGGTCCCTCCACGTCCACAGCATTAAGAACGATGAAGTCCTGCTGCTCAAAGACTCCCGCAGGCTGCCGGAGCACAAGGATGCTGGATCTCAGGTATGCGAACAACCGTTTTTATGTTAAATGAAATCGTACTGTCAGCAGAAGTGCTGGGAGAGAATAACGGGAAATAAGAGTGGGTAAGTGTAAGGGCTGGGTATCGTCACTGATTTCTATAATCGTTTCGATTCCGATTCACAAGGTCTTGAATTGATTCGATCCAGGATTCGATTAAATTCAATTTGAATCAGGGAAATTTAGCCTCAGACAGTCAGAAATATTAAAAATCTGATCACTTGTCAGTACATATCTATATTTTTATATCTAAAAAAGAAAGCTGACACTTGTGAGACTTTATCAAAGGTGTGTCAAAGTAACTGAGGATAAAACAGGAAAACATAAAGTAGATTTGCCTGGCCTGGCGTTTCATAGCAGATAACCTTAAAAATATTCTGCATTAGAACAAAACTGAAGAAAACCATGAACCAATATATGAACCCCTGATGCTGCTGAAGTGAAGCAGAGCAAAGTCTTAAAACTGGCCTTAAAACGGGTAATTCTGTGTGTTCACAGCGTTCAGCGTTTTGCAATTTTGCATAATTTTAAAAAGTTTGAATTTCTTCAGTATTTAACGCCAGAAATGCGGCTTTCTTGTCAGAAGTCTAAGTAAAAAAAACAAAAAAAACAACACAAACAGACAGCACTGTAAACACCGTTAGACTGGTAGGTAATAAGCAAGTGAATAGGAAACACTGAGAGAGAGAGAGAGAGCTGTGCATGAAGTGTGATTTTATCGTGGTGGAGGCAAAACAGCGAGTAAGAGGGAACTCATGACGTTTTGATCTTCTTTTGCTGCTGGTTCGGTCAATTTTGGTTGGAGAAAGATGAAACCTGCAGCTTCAGAGTCTAGTGCGAAAAAAGACCTAAACACAAAGCAAGGACCTGCCGACGCATCAAAGTTAGTAAGCTTTCGGCTTTACGCCCTGACGACGTGCCGTCGGGTGAGAAAGCGTCAGGTCTACACTCTGTGTTTACGTCTTTGTGTATCTGTGTACCTGCTCTCATTACTGTTTTAGCTGTTTGGTGGTTGTAGAAATTTTGTGAGGTTTAACCTGAGATTCTGGCGTTTCGGGCAAAATACATTTATATTAAAAAATCAATTCGGGATTTTAATGAACCGATATCGCATTATTCCAGCTAGAATTGATTTTAAATCGGAAAAATCGATAATCAAAACCCAGCCCTAGTAAGTGTACAGCACTCACTGCATAATTTCAGTAAGTACAGTCGCTTGGAAAAGAGGCTGTCTAAACTGACGCACAGATGCTTTCTCTTGTGTAACATCCTGGTGTTGTATCCTTCTTTGTAAATGCATAAAATTTTTGTTTTAGCCTGTCATTCTGATCTTTAGAAAATGTATTCATTAAAAAAGTACTGCAATGCTTCTCTATGCTTCAGACCCCAGCTTAGCTGCATTCCATTTGCTGTCCTCAGGAATTTATATGTGTAGGTTAATGATACTAGAAACATGTCCAAACACGGTAAATGTTTAATTTTAAGAAGATGTATTTTTAACAACCACTAATCCAGTTCTAGAATTTGTTGATCAAAAGTTTTCCCACATGAGGGCTGTGTCAGCATGTAAGCAGATGTACGAGTCTGTCTCACGCTTCCTAAGAAACACAGGTGTGGGATAGGCTGACAGAGAAGTTGTTTTTGCAGCCACTTCTTTCCTGCTCCCATGTGCCATGTTTGACTTCACACAGACCTTGCAGCTCATTCTGTGGCTCTCTCACTCCAGCTTTGTGAATTAAAGAGTGGGCTAGCACTAAAGTATTTTTGCATTCTGCATATGCATCAAATTGCAATCAGGACACAGACATAACAATATTCTTCCAGCCATCTCCTTCCTCCTGTGAGATTAAAAAATGCCCATGTGAATTTAATTTACAAAAGTGATTGCTTTGACTGTTTATAGTCTGTCTGCTTGTTGGGTAAAAATTCTTTTCCTCAAATGAGCTGAAAAATCACCAGCCCTTTCTAATACCATTTTCTCTTCCTCCAGTATTGGTTAAAGACAGTGTGTGTGCTGAGGAATAGTTCCAGCACCAACGTTTACCCTCAAGCCAGTGTTCCGACATTGGTGGGGCTGCTGGGGTGCTACATGGCAGGTCTCCGCTATACGCTGGAGCTTCAGGCTCTTCAGAGGGCCGCAGCTGAGCCCAACCAGCCAGACGAAGATGACACCAACCAGTCGGTCTCATCAATCGAGGATGACTTTGTCACAGCCCTAGAACATCTGGAAGAGGACGACACAGGAGACAATCCCTGTAGGTTTAGCAGCTAATGCTTATTGGCATTTAGCAGCCTCTGTTTTTTTAGTCTTGTGCAGAAAAGGATTTCTTTTTATTTAAATGATGTAATTATGCTTTGGTATACCATTTGTAATTTCATGTATAATGTAGACATTCCCATATTTTCCAAGTACCACCAACTGGTAAACAACTCCATAGCTGTGTTTAATACAGGGAAGAGGAGAGCAGAGATGCCTAAAAAAAACAAACTGTGCCCAAACAAGGACCTGTGTCTGCTTTTTAGAATATTGGTGGGGGGGTTTAAAAGGGGAAAAAAGAGCTCTTCTTTTGCAAGTATTTCTGCTTCTGTGGTCTGATCTCCTCTGAGGAGGATTTTCGCAGCAGGCAGAGATTAGCAGGTCTGAAACACACACACACACACATAATACTCAAACCTGAAAAATTTTTTTCTTGCCCTTTAATTTTTGAAGGGAAAAAAGCGACATTATACAGCTAAATGTAAAGCACAATGTGTTTAAAAACTGTCTCTAGTCCCGTGGCAGATATTTTATTTTTGATAACACAGCCTGAGTAGATTATTTGTTTTTTTTGCGTATTTTTTTAAATATAGGGTAGCCCACTACTGTGGTAGGTAGCACTGTTGCTAGTGTAATTTAATGTGAAACTATTAGAATCTTACAAAATAATTTAATATGTCAATAATCTGTGTGACTTTCAATTAAAATGTCTCTAGAATGTAAATGGTTTCAGTTCACTGCTAGATGGCACTAATTAGCTATTTACTAGTTTTACTTGTCTGTTATTTTCTCTAACCATAAGCACTGTGGAAAACCATCTGATAACCCCCTCCTTTTCTCCTCTTTCTCCTTAATGTCTATCTCCACAGCTGCAGCTCCGTTTACTCATTTTAAAAAGCGCGATGTGGCTTCACAGACTGTCCCAGCCCACAAGCGAAAAAAAGAATTATCAGGCTCTCGCGTTATCATAAGCTCCTCTTCGAAGAAGTATTCAGCCAAACACAGATCTGGTCCTGACGTATCTGTCACAGTGCAGAGGTCATTGGGCGTGGAATCCCAGTGGACTTACTGCAGCCCTGGAGCTCGTCTCCCCTCACCTTTGATTCATGTCAGTGAATCAGAAGAGTCAGACTGCTCAAGCCCTAGCCCTATCATTTTCCTGGATGAAGTGGGCTACCAGAAGAGCCTGCTGGCCAAGTTGGACATTCCTCAAGTGCCAGGGGGGCCCAGAGAGCGAGTTGAAGACTCAGATTCAGAAGTTAGTGAGTTTTTTGACAGCTTTGACCAGTTTGATGACCTGGACGAGCTCAACTCAGAGAGCTGTACTTTAACCCTGCCTTTGGATGTGATTAATGCCCCAGCAGCCCAGAAAGAGGCTGCTGAATCTGGCACAAGTACTTCATCTTTAAAATATGTTTCTAGAGGCTGTTCAACCAAGGGAATGAATCCCCACCGCTTTGATCAGCCCACTCTCCCAGCCAATGTGAAAAAACCCACACCCCTGAAACCAGGCTCTCCTTACTCAATTCCCTCTGAGGTGCCAGATTCCCCTCGGCCTGTACAGACTCCCTCTGAGGAGAACGGTGGTCCCCTCTTCAGTCCTTTGACCTCCTCTGCCTTCAGTCCACTGGTGGACTCCAGTGGGCCACTGGAATACTTCTGGAATACAGAGGCTGATGGACAAGATGACTCTAAGCTACGTAAACCCCAGGATCTCTGCTCTTTGTATAAGACCTACTCAGACTTTGCTAGCAGTCTGTCCAAGGAAATTCTTGGATCTGTCTGTGGCTACCAGTCTGCTGTCGATATCAGTGACAACAAGAATCTCTCCTGTGTCTGCCACAAGGAATTTAAGAACCCTTCAGGATACCTGATGAAGCTCTCAGAAATACAGGAGACTGTAACGGTGGCTAAGCTGCAGAAGAAATCCCAGTCTCTGAAAGACGGTATTCAGAGGTTTGCCAGTGACCTTGTGGAAATGAGCCTCGGCAGCGCTTTGCGAGACCTTCAAAAAGGGGTGTCCTCCTGCACCACCACCTTGTGCCACCTAGCTGCTAGACTTACCTCCTCAGTATTTCAAATGGCCTTCCACGAGATTGGCATGCGACGTGCATATGTGCTGAAGGAGCGGGCAATCAATGGGTTGGCCAGTTTCCTAGTTGGAGAGGCCGTGTCCGCAGCGCTCAAAGAGTTCCTGACTGTGAAGAAGCGGATTTTCCACAGCACTGTAACACGTTTTGCTGCCGATCTGGCTGAAGAGCTGGTGTTTGAGGGTATAATGGAAGTATGTCAGTTCTCCCACCCCTCAACCCCTCTCACCCCAAGCGATTGGTCTTTTGGCCATGGGCAAGAGGAAGAAGAGGAGGAGGAGGAGGTGGTGTCGTCCTATGCTTCAGACCTTTCTGAGTCTGTAATCCAGGAGGCCTTCATAGAGCTCTCTCAGGCAGATGTTGCCTTCACAAGCCAAGCAGCTATAAGTGTGTCTGTGGACAACATCTGTTATGTCAGTGCAGATAACACCTGCACTAATACCTGCAGCACCTTTGCTAACCAGCAGGTTTTAAGTGCAGCGGTCCCAGTGGCAGATGCTTCTTGTACTGTGAAGAAAGCCCTGTTCACTGTATCAGGGATGGCCAGCTGTATTCCTGTGCCCCAGGCAGGGCACGCCCTCTCCAATGTTGAGGATTCAGAGGAGACCACTCAGCAGAGGTCTAGTTTGTCACGTACCCCACCAATCAGCCCCAAAAGATCAACTGTGTCATCCTCTGACAATGCTACATCTCCACTAACGCCCCTTTACAGTCATGGAACTCAGACCTCTCCACCAGCAGGAGAGCCCTCCCAAAAAAATTCTCCATTTCAAACCTTTTCTGGCAACATGGTGGATATGATAGTAACTGAGGCTTGTGAGCTAATAACTGCCTCTAAAATGAAGAAGGGTTTCGGCGACTGTGCTGACTTTCTCTCAAAGACAATCAGAAGCAGCAGGGACTCTTATGATGCTCCGGATTCCCCTTCAAAGCAAGGAGCTGTCAGGGAAAGGTTTAGATATGACTATAGAGATTCTGGGATTGTTAGGCCTGGTGGCCCTATGGGACAAGCAGATAATCCTCCCGTTTCCTTTCAGACGGGCACTCTAAACCAGGGAAGTTACAGATGTGAGCCAAGCCCCAGGACCAGGGGTGTATCTGAAACACATCCTGTGATGATGAATACTTTGGAAGTGCCGGGTAACGAAATGGGTGGACAAAGGAGGATATCCGCTACTGTGGATGATTCAGATCCAAACTGTGGACAGAAATCTGCAGGAACTCCTGGTACTCCTCCTTCCACCCCCCAGCAGCCCAGTGAGGTGTCCAAGGAGAGACAGATAAAGCAGTTCTCAAAAAAGCTGAAAAGCAAGCTGGCTAAAGAATTTTCCCCTGCAACACCTCCTCCAACCCCTCACTATCAGCCTGAGCTGGACCCAGGACCGAAAGACACCATCCCAGATGCAGACAAGGCAGAATTTATGCTCAAACTGATGAGATCTCTCTCTGAGGAGGCTGATGGAAATGAGGAGGAAGAGGAGGAAGAACCGGCAGAAGAAGGCGGTGTTGATGTCGCTAACACATGTTTAGAGAAAGGGGTCGGCCGACACACACCCAATCCGTTGTGCGCTCGCGTAATGTCCAACAAGGAAGCTCTCCACTATGCTGAGCGGTTGGCGTGCCACATAGTCTCCATGGCAACAGAGATGGACACCCTAGGAGGTGCAGAAGAGGAGGAGGGAGAGATGAACCAGGGCAGTGAGAAGAGGAGAGACAGTGTGGCTCAGTTTTCAGAGGAGACCCTCAACTCATTGTGGGTGTACGCAGGGGAGGTGGCGGGAGAGGTAATCAGTGACGTGAAGAGGATGATTAGCTCTGGACAGCAATGCCCGTATCACAGAGCTCTCAGAAGAAGAAGCTGGGACAGATCTAGCTCCGAATGTTTGCATTACCACCACAGACACCACTCTCAACCCGGTACAGACCAGAGCAGAGACTGGAGGTTAGGAAGGCTGGCTGAGCAGTGGTCCAATGACCTGATCGCCTCGGTCTCCCATTCTTCAACCTCTGCTTCAAGCACTGTGTCTAGCTCCAGCTCTGGTCTGTCCTCGGAGTATCCCAGCTGTGAGAGCGTGACAGATGAGTATGCCGGCTACATCATTAGGGTGCTGAAAAAGGAAGGGGGGAGTAGGGAGTTAGTCCTGGACCAGTATGCAAGCCGTTTGGCTTATCGTTCTATAAAACTTGGCTTGGCTCATGCCAGTCGTAAAATAAAGCAGAGATCCTCTAGTGCTCGTCTTCGCTCTTCTAAGTCTCTGCCAGATGAATGGAAATCATCATGTAGTAAAGCGTCATCAGCCAAGGATCGAACAGAGATGGACGGAAACGCCCAGTGTTGTTGCAGGGACTCTGAAGAGCAGAGTAAGAGGGAGTACATGGATCTAGTCCACTTTGCTGAATCTTTAGCATATAATATCACCTGTGATGTCACACGCAAGCTCCATCTCTCCTCTGTACGGCTGCCAAAGTCTCTCACTGACTCCTGTCTTTATAAAAAATCCAAACTGGAAGACATGGCAGAGAATCTCATCAGGAACTCCTTCTCCTGCCCTCTGTTATACAAGGAGGGTAAGAGCAAGCACTACCACAGCACAGGGAGCCTGTACGATCGAGGTTACAGTAGCAAGGTGATGCAGGTCATTGAGCATTATGCCAGGAAAATAGTGGATGACACACTGAAGATAAGCATGGCTTCAGTTGGCCATTCATCACGGGAGCACCAAGGCCACGACAGACACACTCACACACAGAGGTTGTCTCAGGGCCCAGTTCTGGTCCGGGCAATGGGGGAGAGGGCATGTTGTTGCTGTCAAGTCCAGGAGTGTCAATACTGCAGCAAGCATAGCAGGCACCACTTCCAACCTGTGCTGCAGAGGAGGAAAAGGGGAGCAGACTGTCAAGCAAGAGCGCTCTCTAGTCTGGAGATTCCCAAGATCCACATCGACCTGGACCACAGGGTGTCCTTTGCAGAGGAGATGGTGTCCATGGCAATGGAGACAGCAAAGCGTGAGCTGAGCAACACCAGCCTTAATGCTGACAGTGGGATCGGCCATGACGGCACCAGCTATGCCGAGAGCCTCACTGCTGAGATCATGACGTCAGCCCTGTCCAACATATGCCAGGCTGCCCTTACCAGGTACACACTTCTCAGTGCACATCAGGAAGAGTGTTTGTTTACCCCGAAAGTTATTCCATGCACACATTTAATCAATGGCCAGGCCATAAATATGTGATGTGTTGTAAGCTATAATCATCTTTGTTTCACTTTTCATGTTTTGACAAACATTTAAATGTTTAATTTTCTCAGTTTTACTGCGCTGACATGCGAATATTTGCATTGTTATTGAGATTTTTTTTCTTTCTGTCTGCTTTGGTTTCTTTATGTATTTAGTACTTCAGGTAGGGAAACCACTGAGTCCACTGTGTCCCAGCAGCTGAGTGTTGGAGATGACAGCCTGGGAAGCTGGTCCAACCTGAGCTTTGAAGATGAACACCCAGATGATAACAGCAGCTTCCTTCACCTCAGCGACAGGTAAACACACCTAACTTTATATCCATAACCTCTAGAGCACAGTCCTCTAATCTCCTTCAATGTCAACATTTTGCTGCAATAATAAGTCCACATAGACAGTTAATCCAATTTGGTGCTTAAAAATACAGATTAGTATGGGGTCTGGGAACAGTTGTAGTGCATTCCTTATTATACACTTATTTGTGCACAGCTTTTTAACCAGAATTTGAAGAAAGAATCAGATTGCGATTTTTGGAGTGGCTAACTACTGGTTACACTTAAAACCTAAGATATAAAGATTTCTTCCTTCGGTGGATTTTTAGCTCCAAGTTTTTGTTTGTGGCAATAAAACGTCTAGCTAAGGCGCTTTCAGACCTAAAACGTCTGAAGAATCCTTGAGAGTAAATAAACTACCTACTGGGGTGCTCCCCTTGAGAATTAAGTCTTATGTGTTTTTTTTCCCCCCCCGTTTGCTTCACACCCACAATAGAAACTCTGATATCACTTAAGAACCAGCTGGTGGTTGGGTTAGCAACTACAACAAGTTTGAGAACAAAGTGATCATTGCTGCGTGTGTCATGGCTTTCATCATTAACTTAGTTGGAATGCAGACATGCAGATTTTGACTTTATGGTTGAAATCCTCCCAGTTTGTGCTCTTTGAGGTGACATTACCAGTAACTTACACATTCAGGTGTAACGACACAGAAGTCACTGCAGCTCTCAGTAACACTCACGATCACCACCAAATGCCAGACTAATAGATCCTTTGTGTTTGTTTTAGCATCGTATGGTAGCCGTTGGCATATAAAGCTTTTTTAACTTTAAAAAATAAATTATATTATTACAAATTATTGTTAATTAATATTAATAATTATTATAAGTTGATGTTATAAGTTATAGGGTACCACGGTGGTTAGCACAGTTGCCTCACGGCAAGAAGGTCCTGAGTTCAATTCCACCACCAGGCCGGGGTCTTTCTGTGTGGAGTTTACATGTTCTCCCCGGGTTTACGTGGGTTCTCGCAGGGTACTCCGGCTTCCTCCCACAGTCCAACGACATGCACTTAGTGGAGATGGAT
This sequence comes from Hemichromis elongatus, assembly GCA_015108515.1. NCBI lineage: Eukaryota > Metazoa > Chordata > Actinopteri > Cichliformes > Cichlidae > Hemichromis > Hemichromis elongatus. The sequence continues at coordinate 27,090 of VUQR01032903.1, forward strand.
TAATTGGAAACTCTAAATTGCCTGTAGGTGTGAATTTAAGTGAGAATGGTTGTCTGTGTCTGTGTTAGACTGGCGACCTGTCTAGTATGTACCCTGCCTCTCGCCCTAAGACAGCTGGGATCGGCTCCAACCCCACTGCAACCCTGAAAAGGATTAGCGGAAGGGAATGGATGGATCAATATTATAAGTTATAAATAGTTTATTATTATAAATTATATATAAAAGAGAACCAAAAACAGAGGATGTCTTCTAACAATTAAGTATCTGCAGATAACCCTGCAGATAACCTTGCTAAAGATGCTCTCTGTCATGACTTTAAAGAGCCATTAGAGAGGTGCATGAGCCTCTTTTCAGGACAAACTAATCTCTACGCATGCCCTTGATACTAGTAAAGTAGAACCAAACAGAATTAGAGAAGATTGTTACTAATCACAAACTTGGTTGTATATCATAGTTTCTCAGATGGTGTAGTGTTCAGTACCAGTTAGTTTGTATATGGTCCAACCCACAGATATACTACCTAATGTTAGGTGGAAGAGGTTTACTGGCCAGAATAAACGATAACCTTAATGTCAGGGGGAAAAGCCCAAAAACCAGCATTTCAAAAGGTTATAAATTAATTTACATTTTTATGAATGAAAATGCTTATTTGATCCTCAATCAATCAGCAAGATTTCTGGCTCCCAGGTGTATTTTACACAGGTAACAAGATGATAATCAGAGCCTTCTCAGCTCACTCCCTGTATAAAAGACAGCTGTCCACAGAAGCAGTGAATTTATCAAGATTCCAAACCCTGCACCATGGCCAAGACCAAAGAGCTTTCCAAGGATGTCAAGGACAAGACCGTGGGCCTACACAAGGCTGGAGTGGGCAACAAGTGTGACTCACTAACACTAACTGACCCATTCAGAGTTTACATCACAGCTCCAGGGTGCCGGCGTTTTAATTGATTATGCACAGAAATAGTGCTGTCATGGAAGGAGAGCGTCGGTTTGCACGGTCTGCATTGAACTTTGAGATTTTAAACATTGTGAAAGCATTTCACAGAAAACACCCAGTTTCTTTTTTCCTCCATCCTCCTGTTTTGCTGTTCGCGCGCTGTTCTTCTTCCTTAGCAGACGATGTAGGCAGCACTGCCCCCATAGCTTCCTGTAGTGTATTGCAGTTACAACACATTTATGATGGAATTAGCATATGAAATATCAACAATAAAATTCCACATGAACAAATTTTTTATAATCGTTACAGATCTGCTTAGTACAGACTGATACTGCAGTATCAGTCTACATGTAGGTGTGACAGCTGCTACTTTTTTTTTTTTTTGTCACAGCAGGTAGGATCCTTTTTTTTCAAAGGGTGATCATATGTTTCTGTATTTAGTTGTTTTAGAATGGACAATCTATTAATGTCTAAGCTGTGTCAGTTTATGGATTTTGTTGTGTTTGTGTTTTTCGAACATCATTTCATCTTGACTGCCAGAATGCAGTTTTCTCTGATTTATCCACAACTATAAGTATTTTAGTTTACTGTCTATGTTGCCAAGTTCTAAGTAGTTGTAGGCTGAATTGAGCTTCTTTCTTGGATGCACATGACCTCTGTGTGTGTGTGTGTGTGTGTGTGTGTGTGTGTTAAAAAATGGAGTGAGTCTGATAAAGTCTTTGGGAAATGGGCTGTTGACAGTTCTGGTAAGGGTTGATATCTCTATGGAAGCAAACCTGACAACAGGTTTGTTCCCAACACGCTAAAAGAGCACATTGTATTAGCATTAAGTAATTTGGCCATCAGGGCAAAGTTAATGTATCATAATATTTTCTAAAGGTGTGTCTTTAAGTGCTCTCCTCTCTTCAAGTGCTGTTTCTACTAGAACAAAGTCCATCATGTGTAATTCATAAGACTCTTCAAAGGCCTGCTGCTACTATTTCTGTTCAGCAGATGAAATAACGGGGGGAAAATACCTTTATGAGCTTAGTGAGACAGTGATCGGGCTGACTGACTAAATGAAGCACCTCTCAGCATGTCATTCAGCCCACAGGGAGAAACCTGCCGCTGAGGTAATCCAGATTAATAGAGGTATTTTTAGATATCAGAGAGATCTCTCCCTTTTAGTAAGGCTTTAGAATGCCCATGGTATGCAGGTTCCAGCCAGCAAGGCTAATCATTGACTAATTATAGCGAGTGTGTATTTTGTTGTGCTTCAGTTGCCAGCTGGTTGTCTCGCTGGAAGCCACGCGATTAACAAGATTATGCGAGAACAAAAATGTAATGATCTCACATCTTAGGACTTTAGCAACAAATGGCCTCAGTCAACATTAAAGCTGGTTCAGGGGGGTGTACAGTGGAAAAAAACCTGCATCATTTGAAGAATCCTCCTCTGTTTTTTCAACCTCACCTGACATTTAAAGGATTATTCCAAATACCAGAAATGGTCATCCACCTCTGTGTTGTTTATTGACGATACATGACAGTAAGCTCTTATAGCAAATGTGATGAAACTGCTTATTACATCCTAATCTTTTGTTGCTTTTTGGTAGCTCTCATGTGTTAGCCATTTACTGTGTCAGTGTTACAGCGGTGTGTTACCTGCCTTCTGTGTCCAGCAGCAATGGGAATAGCAGTAGCTGGAGCAGTCTGGGCCTGGAGGGGGAGGTGTGTGAAGAGCACTTGTCATTCTCCCCCTCTGACAGGTTGGTCGGCACCCGATTGACATGACTATCCTTGGAAAAAAATGCACACAGGACCTGAGGGTTTACCTAGAATGGGACAAAGAATGAACTGAATTTGCTATGAAAGCACCACGTACTAAATTGTGTGATAGATCCACCAGCGGAAAATCTTTCTTCATCATATAAAAATGATTTAAACTGCCACAGTACAATATTGTGATTTATGCTTTGTCTCATAATAGGAACCACCAGCCCCCTAAGATGACCATACTTGAGCTTTAAACATAAATAGACTTGACATGGCAAATGCTTGTTGATGCATGCAGTGTGTTGCTTAAGTTTGGTTTGTCTGTATTGCTTGCATGCTATTTTTTTTTTTTGTCTTTGTGGGAAATATGTAGTGTTATTATTTTGTCCACCTTTAAACATCCAAGTCACTGAAGAACAACTTCGAGGGTTAGATTTCATTCACAGAGCAGGTTCCTTTTCTTCAGCAAGTTTCCTTTTGGGAGATCCCGAGATAGACCCAAGCTAGTGAGTTGAGACCCTGTGGTCTCCTCCTACTTGGGTGTCCCGGGAAAACTTCTAAAATAGGCCTCCAGGAGGCACCTCGATCAGATACCCAAAACAACTCACCTGGCTTAAGCACTGGGAGTACTCTGGGATTCTTCTGGATGTCACAACTCCTCAACCGTTCTCTTTGCCAAACCAAAACTCCTTATTCTCGCTTCTTTCCTCACATTATTTTTTAGTGACCACCCAGAGCTCATGATTGTAAGTGAGGGTTGAAGCGTAGATCAAAAGCTTTGCGGCTGGTGTGCCAGTCTACTGGTTTGTCTCACACCCCACCTTCTTTTCTCTCGTGAACAAAATCTGAAGATACCCAACCTTTTTTAGACTAGGGCGGGGTCTCTCCTTAAACCTTGAGGTAGCAATGTATCTTTCTTTGTGTTTTGTTGCTTCATGAATGTAAGCGATTAGTGAAACTGTAAGGGTATGTAAAATAGTTGGAAATGACATAGAAATAAAACCTTAAAGCTAATCTTAAACAGGTAGTAGACATGTTGGATGTTTAGAGGTGGCTGCACAAATCGGTCTTGCAGGTGTTGCAACCCAAAGAGATGTCCTGCCGAACTGACAGTATTACCAACAATTATTGAGTCTTCCTTGTTTTTCAGGTTGATTAATGCATTTTCTTTCAGCTTGTTTAGCAGTTTAGTACTACAGCTCAAAATGTGCTTTTAGAACATTCCGGTATTGTTTCAGCCCTAGGTGCTACCACTGAACAGCCTTAGAATCTAAAAAGCTGACACATTCAGGTGTCCTTTATAAGATTTTTTTTGGAGCTGATATATTAACATAGCCAGTCTGTTTGTTCTTAGAGGTCTCAAATATCAGAAATATCATTTTTTCTCTGCATCTTGTCATTCCCTTATTAATCCATGATCAGAGCTGGCAATAAATATTCAAAGTTTTGTGCGTTTTGACAGTCATAACATCAACTAAAGCTGATAGCTTCCAAGAGTATAGCAGAAATGCAACACATTGTCTAATATGAAACATATCAAAAGTGCCGTAATCGTCCTCTTATTTAAACAAATGTGTTACTGGTCAGAAATCAGAAGAAAGGATAACTTAAAGCTAATCTGAATCCACATAAATGTGTATAAGCACAACTGGATGTTGAGCGTAGTGAACGGCAGTTTTGTGGCTACCAACAAATGGCAGATTTCTCACAGTCGCATTTGTTGTTTAGTTCTTTTTACAGAATTCAAGTGATGTTAAAATGGAGGGAAAAAGTTTCATTTATGCATTGTATGAGTGAAACCTCAATTAGACACACACACACACAAGCACAAAGATTTTCTAACCAGGAAGTACTCCACACCTATAGGTTTATAGTATACGCCCATACACATTTTGAATGCATAGCTTTATCGCCCTGCTTCTTAGTTTGCCTCCCTTCTCTACTTCTTCAATGCAGTCGCTCCTTCGCAGTCTTGAACAGTTAACACCTTCTTAGATGGTTTTCCTTTCTGAAAAGAAAATGATATCCTTATATCCTAACGTGCAGAGCCTGAGTGTCTGTAGCCGAGGGCTGTGTCAACAGGCCTGTGATTAACAACCTTATAAAGTTGTGAAATGACTGTTTATCTGCTGGCACGTCACACAGCAAATATTTGCACAATTGACAGAATGGATATCAAGTAGCTTTTCAGAAGGGAAAAATCAACTTTCACACTGATCAAGATCTTCTCTTCGTCACTGCGCATTAACTGACAAAAGACACCTGATCAGAAAAGTCAATTTACAGGAATTCAGGAAAGATATACGGCATCACCGTGTCTAAGATGTCTTTTGATCAGAATTGCTTTGATTGCAGTGTTTGTGTGCTTTGCTTTTGTCAAAGGCTATTAGCTTTAGTGTGCTTATTGCTATTTCTATATCATTGCATGCATCTGTGCGTGTCTGACTTGTTCTCTCTTCTTAATAACCTGTGTGGCTTTTTTCATCCCACAGTGACAATACAGAGGACAAGGAGGCTGAGGTCAAAGAGGAATCCAGTGGTAAGCATGCTATATGTTATTACTAAAAATTTTAAGTAGACAGTGGCAGTGCTACAGGTTAATACATGGGTGGGGGGGTTTGGACGTCTAGTGGAAATTTTTTTGCGCTCTTGCTCTTTGCTGTTCGAGACACAGTTGGATTCCAGCTGACTGTGTTAGTCTGTCTGTGTTGTTGCCAGGGATTTAACCACCCCCACATTCAGCCACACTAATGCTCATTCATGCACTCCCTCCACAGTCACTTGCTCTGCCTTCTGTCTGTCTCAGACTACAACTGCCTCCACTTAGAGGGGGCTCCTTACTGTGTTTGCTGTGTTATGGAAACCATAAGAAACTGGGTCTGAGCAGATCAGGACAGTTACACACTATCACGCTAGAAAACTGAAAAGGCGTGGCTGATGGCTGAGTGAATCCTTTTTCTCTGTGATGCAGGGACACTCTGTGTGGACAGGACTCAAGTGCAGACTTCCAGGACTGTGCTGGTCATAGCGAACTCAGATCTCAGGGATCCTGGGAGTGGCCCTAAGCATGTCACCCTCGACCCCCAGCTCAGGAGCATGCTGCAGTGGCTGGCAGCCTCCATGGTCGATATCCCCCAGATCCAGCTGAGTCCTGACAGAGAACTGCAGCAGGTGATCGTGACTATATTCCTCACACACAGGTTCCGTCTGCGGTCTTCATTAGTCAGTGCTAAAACTTTTTTTTAAGCCACGTCATGTCACTTCAGTCAAAGAAGTCATTCTTTCCGTGATTTTATGTTTTTAAGGTCAACAATCCTGTAACGTTCTGTGCTGGTTCACACCATACTGTGCTTTGCTATTGAGACAAACAGCTGAGAATCACCAGCTACTGTGACGATTGAGCTGTAGAATTAAAAAAAAAAAAAATATCAACAGTGTCCAGCTCGTTGCTGTTTTTTGAATTTCAGTAAAGGTCCAAGTCATTGCTGTTAACTAACAAAAGTAGTACCTTCTTGGCCGGGGTTCCAAGCGATCCGAACAAGACACTAAAATATGACATAGTCAGACTGCGTACCACCGATTGGCTAGTCAATGGCATCACTCGATGAGTCATGAAAAAAAATCCCATTTTTGAAACCCTGTAACAATGGAAATCACTACCAAAAACAATGCTGTGTCTCTGAGTCTGACACAAAGCCACAGATGGAGCAGCAGGTTTATCGTACTCGATTTTAACGGAAAACCAGTCGATCTGATTTGAGTCATAGCAAGCCATGGAGAGTCGATCCCAGTGTGTTTCAACCTAGGAATGGTACAAGCATGCAAGAGCTTGCTGTTTCAGCAGTTTATTTGTTACAATGACTTTTAAACATTACATTTACGTTAGCTTTAGTTTCAAGCCTTTACAATTCTAATTTAACCGTCTATTAATATTATTATTATGATTATTTCTATTTTTTTTATTTAGCACCCGACTCTCTGCTTATGTTGTAGTCAGAGAATTATTTGAGTTCCTTTTTTCCCCAGGCAGGAAAAAGTATTACCTAACATCCTTTCACTACTACTTAGAAATCATCAGATACTTCTCTTTTTCATCCCGTTTTAAGTGGCCAAAAGTAGAAAGGGAGGCAGAGCCTTCAGCTGTCAGGCCTCCTGTGGAACCAGGTACCAGTTTAGATTTAGAACACAGTCTCCACAAACCCAGCTTACAGTGGTTCAGGTGACCCTGACGCTCACCTTAGTTGTGCTACGATAGGCTCGGCTGCTGGGGGACTTCACATGCTGCACTCAGCATTTCTCTTTTACTCCCCACATTTCACTCTGCGTGTTTTTATGCCACTATTGCATCTCATTAACTTTTATGTACTCTCTCCTGTAAGTTATGTTTTGTTAAGTTTGTTGCTGTCTATCTCTCCTCTCTTTCCTCTCACTCCACAACAAGAGTGAGTTCTTCCTCCCTGCCATTGCCAAGCAAATGCTCGGCAATGGCAGGGAGATGGGATGAAGAGCCTTGAGATGACTGTATGATCACTCTGTGCCCTCTCAGCTCCCAGCAGTGGTCCAGAGGCTTCGAGAGAGGAAGTGGAAGGTGGGCGAGCTGCTGCACATGCTGCTGCGCTACTATGATGAGAGCCACAGTCAGCCGGAGGCCAGAGAGGAGGCACTTGAGGCTGACAAAGAACCTCACTGCATCTCCCTCTTCCAGTGGCTTCTGGAGTGCACCTAAGGCCTCTGTTTTTTTTTCCTCCCTTGCTCTCCTCTCATTATTTCCAAACAGGGCTTTGCAAACTCCATGAGCTCCTAGAGGCTGCCACACAAATCTTATCTAACTCCCTCTCACGAATGTGGGCAGCACGTGTTGCATTGCATGCTGAGACTGCCATGTTTTCCCTTTTTTTTTTTTTCTTCTGTTTTTTTTTCCTCCCTACTTTCTGTTTTGTTTTTGCTGCAGCTTTGTCAGTTATCATGCCTGTATGTTTAGTGAGCTGTCTCCTTCACTCGCCTACACTCTTGAATTGAAGGTCTCACACCTTGCTGTGCTTAAGCTACGAGGAGAAGCGGGGGAGGACCCATCCGGTGCGTTTCCAGAGGGAGATGCAGTGTGTTGGGAGAAAAGAGAGAATGGGAATCCCCACAGCTGCTGGGCGGATGATGTCATCACACCCACACTTCACCTCTCTGGCGGTGCTTCCACATGTTGAGAGACCAATTGTGCACACGCACATATGCGCACACAAACACATTTTATCTGAACCAATTCAAAATAGATGAACACAATTCCTTTACTGTACTGATCCACTACAGTTGTGCTACAGTAAGTACGTTTAGCTTTTCTCTAAATTACTCACTACGCTGCCATACAGAGAGATGGTTAAGACTGTTAAACCCACCTCTGTAGGTTAGTGAACTGTGCCGTCAGTTTTGCGATAATGATCATGAGCAAATTTATTTGGCCACAGAATGAATAAGAGTTTTATCTAATACTGTAACCTCGCTTTTTCTAGTAGCAATCTACCTGGTTGTCAAACTTAGTAAAATATTAAGGAGGGGAATGAGATTTTTTTTTTGTAGGTAGAGTATCTAATCGAACATGAAATGCTGCTTTTACATTTGGAGGAAATGGTCACATTGGCTTACTGCTACTAAGCCGGGTGACTGTTCACCCTCTGCAGTTCAGTAGTTAATTGCATATGCTGGTCATCTGTGTCAGTGGCCTCGTCCAGTCTTGGGGGAAGATCCAGTGACGCAGATAGCAGATCCTTGAGTAATTAAAGACACATGCTCTATCTGCGCATCGTAAAACCGCAGGCTAGCAACATCTGGGTAGCTTAGGCCTGGACTCACACATTCTGTCACCCACACGCCACAGTCACCTCGAGGAGTCGACGAGGGTGAATACCACAACTTCCGTAAAGTAACCCCCACCCCCTCGGTGTAACATGCACACACTCATTACTCA
>VUQR01032904.1:0-18368 GCA_015108515.1 Hemichromis elongatus
AGGTAAAAGTGTCAGATCAAACGTTCAATGTTGGATCGGTGTTTCCATATTTATATCTTTTATTAGGTGTACATGTGCTTTGGTTATTTGGTTTTGATTGTAAGTACACTGAAAGGACTTTTTTATAGTGATCTTAATAGTATTTTTTTCATATTAATGTAATTTTTTCATGTAATTAAATACAATCTATTTGTGTATGATTGTCAGTCCAAAGAGGGAACGTGAGGAGAAAGTAAAGGTCCGGCAGAAGCAGGTAAGAGACCAGACAGAGAATAGTGACGGGCAGAACAGGAACGGTCAAAGTGACAAAGACAAACCCTGATGTTACCCACACAGTCTGGTTGTTTCTCCTTATACTGAAGCTGCTGTACAGAATCTGGGAAACAAACTGGGCTGAAACATTTTGATCCTCTTTAACAACATTCCAACATCACATCATCATTGATTGGGGAGATTAAAACTAATGATATGTTTGTATGTGGTTCAGCCACAGCTCTACTAAAACCTCAGCCTATAACAGGGAGGTATATGTACTTTTTTATTCCAATCCATTCTTCTTTTGCAGCATTTAAATAACCTTTGTCAGGTTTGATGGTTTTGTTACAGACTTTTCAAAAAAGTGTTTTGCTTTTCTTTCATAAATGTGGGGATTCAATTGTGTTAAAATGTACAAAACAGTGACGTCATGGTTTGTGACGAGGACCCGGGCACAGAGAGATTTGATGAATTTAAGAATCTTATGATTTAATAAAGAATTTTGCAGACTTGCACAGAGATGGTAAAATTATGTTGACGGACAACAGAGACGAGGACAACAGAGGACGAGGACGGGGAGGAACAGGTTTAAATGGACCAAGGAGACCGTCAGAGGGAACCGGAGACATTTAAGGATGCAGGGACGGACAGAGACAGGAAGAAGTCCCATCGTGATGAGTAAAGTTTATCTTTCCTGGTTGGGCAGCTCTCTGGGGGCTCAGCACCCCCAAAGCTCTGATCCTAGATTCGCCCCTGGGCACCATCATTAATTCAGACATCTAAATATGTTCAGTTGAGCATTACAAGATAAGAGAAAACAATAAAGACAAAAGGAAGAAAAACAAAAAACAGCAACAAAAAACCCCACTATGAACAAAAGGGGCAGTCATGATTCACACATTAAACAAGCTGGGTTCCTGTTAACATAAATGAAACTTATTGAATAATGCAACAAGTTTTTAAGCTTTGTTTTTCACAAGTTTCAGCGACTTAATCCAAAGTTTCAAGTCATTCAGCCATCTATTCATACATGGTCGCGAGTCCGTACTCGCGTACGTGGTGTTGGGTTAGATCTGAGCCGGGTTACACTTTCGTGTTCCGGTCCACGTGGCATGCTGCACACTGCCCGGCCGCAGGGGGCGCCCTCCCCGCTCAGCGCAGAGGATTGTGGGACGGAGGAGGCAACAGCGGGGCATCTTCATCATCGGGTTGGGTTGTGAGCTGGCAGTCGTTTGTCCGCAGTTAAGTGCCTTATCGTCGGAGCCAGCGATGGGACACGGAGACCTCATGAGCCAGGCGGAGGATGTAGCGGACCAGGTGAGCTCCCATACCCGGGAAATGCACACCCTGAGGCGGCCACACACCGGGCTGGGACTCGGTCCGTTTATCTCAAATACTGGTTGTTGAAAGCTCGGTGATTGCTGCTGCAGAAAAGCAGAAAGCAGCTGCTCAACGGAACAGCTTTAAGATGAACTTTCATGAAGTTTGAAGCAAAGAAGCAGATTTTGTCATCTGGAGGGTGGAACAGGAAAGACCGTGGCGCAGAACAATTTCCCCCAAAACACCAGAAATACGATCCAAATTGAGTTTTTTTGTTGGCCGAAGTGAAGAATGGGTTTACACGATGGATGATCGGGTTCAGATGTTTTCTGCGAACCAACGGTGTCTGCGGAGACTCGAGGAAAGTTTAACCATGACAGATTTTAAATTGAGTCTGGTAAAACGGAAAACAGTGACTTTTCTCTGAGGTGATGTTAGAAATCAGGAGAGCTCTGATCTGAGTCACAGTCCCAGGGCTGTTTTTTATCGTTTTACATATTAAATTTGTGATTTAAATATTATATAAAAATGTAAGTTTGACAGTAAAACAAACCTGTTCTGAATGAATACGAGTTCAGACGGTTCAGCGGGGTCCCGACGACGTGCCCGAGCAGTACCGTGTCTTCTTACAGTCGTGAATCACCGCTGATTAACCGGGAAGCCTTCAATTCAAACGCTTCATAACGGAGTCTGGTTCGGCCAGTGCGCGGCATCGCTGACCGGAAGTTAGCGGTTCTAAAAGTAACCCTTCGCCACACACACTAACCCTAGTAAATATGTGGGCGTGTCTACCTGAAGCTGTGGGTCATTATTCAGACACATGAATCAGCAGCTGATAAATCAAAGAAACAACGATGCTGGAGTTTAGGTTTTAATTCTGTCTCGCAGGATTTATGAACTGCTTCTGAGGCGAGCAAAAAGCTCCAAACCACAGACTGTACACAAAAGATGGCCATGTCCACTGCGGCGTCTTAGTTTAGTTGGACAGGAGGGTGGAGTACCAGCTTGGTTATCAGGCTGTGTCACACAGGTACCTGTTAATTAGTGCTCAGTAACATCCAATCAAAGTCCTTGAATTTACCTCACCTGAAGTGGAGCTCAGTCTGTTAGTACAGTGACCTCACAGCATGATGTCATTAAAAATGCTCCAGAAGGCTCTAACAGCACAAACACGCTGCAGAGGTCAGGTGACGCTAGCAGCTGCAGCCACCTGTGGCACCATCCACCTGCCAATCAAAGAGGCCACGCCCCTAATTATTATGAATGGGTACAATGTTAAGGGGCAGCACAGTGGTGCTGAAGTGACTTCCTCCCACAGTAGCTTAGGGGTTAGGTCAGTTGGTGAATGGTGAGTAGGTGTCACACTGGTAACCTGTCCAGGTGTACCCCGCCTCTCCGTGGTAGCTGGAGAGGCTCCAGACCCCTGCGACCCTAAAAAGGATAAGAAGATGGATGGAAATATTCGACAGAGACCAAACAGTTTGTGTATCAGGCTGTAAACATGTTTATTGCTGCTGTAAAGGTTTAACGTGGGAGTCTGCTGCCTCTGCTGGACGTCAGAGGAACTGCAGGTTTTGGTGCCTGTTTGTATTTTAACCCCAGCATTTATAAAAACCCAGTTAACAGTGTGTTGATCACCCTGCTGCTTTAGTTCCTGCGGGTGACCAAACACTCCCTCCCCCACGTGGCCCGCCTCTGCCTGGTCAGCACCTTCCTCGAGGACGGCGTCAGGATGTGGCTGCAGTGGAGCGAGCAGAGCGAGTACATCGACTCCACCTGGAGCTGTGGCCTCTTCATCGCCAACCTCTTCGTCCTCATCAACCTGCTGGGGCAGCTGGGTAACACTCACACACACACACGCACACACACACACACACACAAACATACTGTTTATATACACACATACACACATACTTGTTTTCATGTCTTAGTGAGGACATCTAAATGACATAATGCTTAACATCATAATGAATGCCTAACCATGACCCAACTGTAACCTTGACACCTTCAAACTTGTGGGGGAGGGGCATTTCGTCCCCATAAAGGCTGTTGGTTCACACAAGTATATCAAAACACGGTGCACGCACACACACCTCGTTATGCACACATGAGCCCGTTTCATTAGTACCTGTGATCGCCTGGTTTTCCAGTTGCTCTGGTACTAACTAACGTGGCTGTCGCCATAGCAGCGCATCCCAGCATCCCGCGATCGTGGCTCAAAGAGTTGGCAGCTCATCTTGTAATCAGAAGGTTGCGGGTTCAAGCCCCGGCTCCGAAAGTCTCGGTCGTTGTGTCCTTGGGCAATACGCTTCACCCGTTGCCTACTGGTGGTGGTCAGAGGGCCCGGTGGCGCCCCCCAGTGTCCGGCAGCCTCGCCTCTGTCAGTGCGCCCCAGGGCAGCTGTGGCTACAATGTAGCTCACCATCACCAGTGTGTGGATGGGTGTGTGACTGAGTGTGTGTGTGTGTGACTGAGTGTGTGTGTGTGTGACTGGGTTTGTGTGTGTGACTGAGTGTGTGTGTGTGTGTGTGACTGAGTGTAGTGTAAAGCGCTATACAAATACAGGCCATTTAGCATTTATACGTACGTGTGTGTAGCTGCATTTCCAGTAATGAGCTCAGTGTGTGTGCAGTAATCTTGTGAGTCCAGAGCACCTGGATTGTTGTCTGATTGATTATTGGTCATTTAGAGCTCTCAGCTGTTCCATATAAAAACATGTAACATGTGTGTCTGCAGGCTGCTGCGTGTTGATCCTCAGCAGGAACTTTGTTCAGTACGCCTGCGGCGCTCTGTTTGGGATCATCGCTCTGCAGGTACGCACACACACACGCACACGTTTAATGTTTAGTTTTGCAGGTTTTTGACGTGACGGTCGGTGAGCTTCCGTTGGTTTTCATTGCGGTGTCAGTGTCGTCACGCCTTCAGTCTCAAACAGGAAGTTGCTTTGGTCCTAAACGTTTCCTGTTTGACACATAAACGTGTTTTTTTTTCCCCGAGAGAAGAGCAACAGTTAAAGTTCAGCTTCATTACTCACAGTTAAATTCAGGGGACGCAGTAAAAACTCCGGACCTGTGACATCATCAGGTACGCTGGCGTTCCAATCGTACAAATCGTGAGTCCGTACTTGCCTAGAAATCCCTCCCCAGGTGGGCGGTCCGCGTGAACGGCTGCTTTCAGAACAGGTGAGTCCCAGAATATTACCTGTAAGAGCTGATCATGTGACTCTGTGTGACCTGCAGATGGTGGCTTACAGCATCCTGTGGGACGTCAAGTTCCTCATGAGGTGAGTCGTCACGCCTTTCTAAAATAACTTTATCGACAGCACGGACGGAAACGGCTCGCTCTGCACGTCTGCGTGAAAGCTGCAGGTTTTCAGTGGAACTACAAACACGTGACCTGCTGTTCTTCGTCCTCCTCGTCCTCCTCTACAGGAACCTGGCGCTGGGCGGGGGCCTCCTCCTCCTCCTGGCGGAGTGCAGGGGGGAGGCGCGCAGCGTGTTCGCTGGAGTTCCTTCGCTCGGACATCAAAGCTCGCCGAAGCACCTCCTGCAGCTGGGAGGGCGCGTCCTGCTCGTCCTCATGTTCATGACGCTGCTGCACTTTGACCTCAGCCTGCTCAGCGTAAGTGTCACCGTGTCCACACGTGTCCACGTACGTCCACGTAATTATTCATCCTCCCGCCCAATTTTGACTTAAAGTTACTTTTATTCAACCTGTAAGTTGTTTTTTTTTGAGTGGAAACGACACGGGCGTCTCCCCACAGATCCAAAGACGATGCAGCAGAGGCACCGCTGTGGGGAAAAAACCTTCAGCTTTTATTTGAGCAAAAAATGTCCAGAATTATTCATACTCCTCTCAAACTGTCACAGTCACCTGTCCCACATCAGCATCCAGACAGTCCGAGCCGTCCTACAGCATCCTCACGACCCCGATTCATCGGGAACAGTCATAGCTAGGACAGAGGAGCGAGGCCGTGCAGCTGCTCACTGGTCAGGAAACGCATATCTCAACGTTTCCACGTTCCAGTGGCTGCAGTGCAGCCAAGATGTTCCCCACTGTGGAAAATCTGAGAGGACGTGGTCGGAGCCAAACGTGACGCCTGTGCTGACCAGGAGGACCGTGAGACGTGTGATCCTTCTGGTTGTGTGGACAGACGGTCCACTGCACACGGTCCAAGGGGGACGCCGCTCTCCCAGGGAAGGCGCACAAATACCCACCTTTGCAAATGGTCCTCTGGACACAGAAGACGACGCCCGGTTTTCTGTTTTGGTCGGATGAAACAAAAACATTTAGCCTTCAAGCCTAAGAACACATCCCTGCTGTCAAACACGGTGGTGGGAACCTAATCACGGTAAACGGCACCGTGAAAAATCGAACAAACGTTGAGCAGACGAAAAGGTTAGTGTCAGCGGCCCAGCCAGAGTCCCGAGTCCGGGCCAGGAGAGCCTCCAACCTGAGAGCTCACGAGATGAACGAGCAAAAGCACCCGTGGAGACGTGCCACAAGCTGGTCTGCAATTATAGGAAGTGTTCGATTACTGAACAGCCAATAAGGGTTCTTCTGTTATGAATAATTGTGGACGTGATACTTTTTGCTCGAATGAAAGCTGAGAAGCTTTTTCCCCACAGACGCCTCCGCTACGTCGTCTTAGGATGAAAACTTGCAGGTTGAGTAAAAGTAAGTTTGGGGGGTCTGACTAATGATGGGCTTGATCGTACATCCTCGTCCTGACGCCGTGTCGTGTTCAGTTCCTGCAGAACGTGGTGGGGACGGCGCTCATGGTCCTGGTGGCGGTGGGCTTTAAGACGAAGCTGGCGGCTCTCACGCTGGTGGCCTGGCTGCTCTGCGTCAACTTCACCATCAACGCCTTCTGGAGCGTGCCGTCCTACAAGCCCATGCACGACTTCCTGAAGTACGACTTCTTCCAGACCACCTCGGTGATCGGCGGCCTGTTGCTGGTGGTGGCGCTGGGGCCCGGGGGGGTCTCCATGGACGAGAAGAAGAAGGAGTGGTGAGGAGGAGGAGGAGCCGCACCTCTGCCTCTTCTATTTTTTTTTTTACACTCTGAGCGACCAATCAGATCTCATCTTCGTGTCACGTGATTGTCGCACGCAGGCTGGCATCGTGATGTTTCCCACTTGACTCAGAGTGCTTTTAGAGGAGGTGAGAGAGCGCCTCCACCTGGTGACCACCACCCGCCTCACAGAGGCGCAGCCGTCAGGTCCTGCGTTATCCAATCAGTGCTTTTGTAAGAAGTTTTTCATGTTTGCTGTTTTGGCGAGCCGGACAAACGACCGGCCGGCGAACGCTCCAGAAACCAGCAAGTTTTCCTTATTCATGAATCTGCTCCGTTTGGTAGTCGGAGGCTCAAACAAGAGAAAAATGGAGGCAGAATAATTTTGTGTTTGCAGCTCTGAGGTGATGAACCCACCTGAGCAGGTGAGCGATCACAGCTTACCCACAGAGTGATGAGGAGGCTGTAGTGACATGTGGTGTCCTGCAGGAGGTGCTGTCTCCTCACAGTGCGCTTTGTCTCCACTCTGTGGGTGTTTTTAGCCTGTTTGTGTCTGGATGTGTGTCTGTGGGTCTGAACTCTTCTTCTATTGTGTTTTTGTAGGAGGAGTTTAATAAATCGTGCAGCATTAAGAAGTGTGTGTATTTTAGTTTTCAGTGTGTCTCCTGCAGTCCTGCTCAGTGCTGATCAGTCTGTGATGATAAAAACCACAGACTGTATAAAGAAGACGGACACAGCCATCGTGTTTATTTATGGAGACCTGCAAGAGCAGGAAGTGACCTGAGCTCAGATATGCGGTGCACAGACGTCGTTGGTCCTCCGTGAAGCAGCGCTCTGCGTGCAGACCTAAAAGTGTGGCTCACAGACGTGAGGCGCTCCAACACACAGACGGCCTGCAGACCTGAGTCACATGGCACGCCACACAACGTTACATACAGAAACACAGGCTGTCCAATGAAACCTGTCTGGTCGTTGGTATTAAGGCAACATTGATTCCAATCTCTTTCATAGTTTATATTTATATTTCTCCTTCTTTAAATATTTTTATTGTGAAGCACGAGTTGCCCCATGGGCTGACATTACTATTACCAAAAACCTTTTAGCTTAGTTCACATTACAAACCCGTGAAGCAACGCAGCTTCTGCACATTGACATTTAGCACAAATTGATAATGTTTCAGCAAACATCTGATGTAATCTTGTCTTTGAGCAGTGCAATCTGTGCACAATTTTAAACTGAATTAACCTGTGTGGGCGTCGATAGAGCAGGAATTACTATAACGTCGCCCTTGAGTCGAGATATCATCATGAATGTTCTTTTTCCAAGCTGATTTGTTGTCACTGTGATATCTCATATATAAAGGCAACAGCATGCGCTTCTCTTTCGATCCACCGCACTGATTGAGCTTGTCTGGAGTTGCAGACTCAAATTGTTGGAGTTGGGATCTTACAGTCAAAGGTCTGGTAACAAGCCATGTGTGCAGGACGGTGGCCCTCGAGGACTGGAGTTGGTCACCCCTGTTTCAAACCATCACCGGTGACGGGTTGGGGCAGGGGGGTCGAACCCCAGGCCTGGAGGGCCGCCGTCCTGCAGCTTTTAGATCTCACCCGGGGTCCACACACCTGAATCACATGATCAGTTCATCACCAGGCCTCTGGAGAACTACAAGACATGATGAGGAGGTCATTCAGCCGTTTGAATCAGCTGTGATGGATCACGGACACGTGAGTGAGGTTGCCCCCCCACCCTCTTCAAATCCAACTAGATAGGTGTCAGACATTTGTGCCGCTGGCATTTTAAAAATATTAATAAAAGTTTCTAGAGGTCATCAGAGGTCAACCAGCGTTTCGTCACTCATCCAGGGGACTTCATCGGTCTCAGCTGACTGCAGGTTTGCCCAGTCTTATAAACAGGATATTGCTGCCGGTGTTGCTGCGACCCGTACTGGCTGCTGTCTTCCTGTCAGGAAATCCAGCAGCCAGTTACACAGCGAGGTGCTGAACCCAGCAGATCCAGTTTGTCAATGAGTTGCTGGTAATGATGGTGTTGAATGTGGAACTGGAGTCTATGAACAGCGTTCAAACGTTTGAGTCTCTAGTGTCCAGATGTGTGAGGGCTGAGTGAAGGGCAGATGAAATGACATCATTGGTCGAGCTGTATGTGAACTGACATGGATCCAGGTTGGGAGGAAGAGAGATTTTGATTTGATGCATGACTAACCGTTTCCAGCTCTTCATAATGATGGAGGTGAGTGTGACCGGACGGTAGTCGGTAGATGACTCGTTCGGTACAGGAGTAATGCTGGAGGCTTTGAGGCACGTGGGAACGACAGCCTGACCCTAGTGATGTGTTCAAAGACGTCTGTGAAAAGACACACAGCTCAGTGCTCGTCCAGGGATGTTGTCAGGACCAAGGGATGTCCACACGCTGCCTGTGGAATAAAACTAAAAACACACAAAACAACTGTGTGTTAGACCCAGTATCATGACAACGGGATCATTAAGGTTTTTACGCTTAGGCTAGCGTTGTCGTTCTCTCCTGGATCAGCTGGAGCTTCCTTTAGGTGCCTTCTTCAAATGTGCAGTTGGGAGAACCCCGTTTACTTACATTTACTTCTTGACGCGGCGTTTCTCTGCCTCCCTGGCTGCTGAGTCACCTGGATGAGTGACGAAACGTTTCTCCCACTGAAACGTTACATCCAGATGAACAGAATCAAGCTGTGGAGATTTACTTACCCGGATGATTGAGCACTCATTTAATATTTTTAAAACGGTAGCGGCACAATCGAAAATTTTGCAGCACAAACGTTTGACATTAGTTTGGTTGGATTTGAAGAGGGTGTGGGGGCCAATTCACCCACATGAAGGACACTGGTCCTTGAGGCCTGGAGTTGGGGACCCCTGGATCAGGGTTTAAAGGGTTGCAGTCTGCTAAGGCTAGGTCTAGCCCTTCGTGTATTGTCTCTTTACAAAGGTGGGCCTTTTTTATCCTGTGGCTTTTTAATTCCTCATAAAACGGGGGAGGACTGGATCTAATTTCTGAAAGAATGTAGCTTCGAGACACACAGGGACCTTTTGAAACAGATACAGGAGTTAGGGGAGACGGATCATTTTGATAGCATTCACCCTGCCTATAAATAAACATGTAACTTGGATGGATTGGATGCTGGTGTGAGCACAGTGCACACGTCTAATGTTGCTCACAGTGGTCCAAGCTCAGACTCAGGGAGTTTGTGTGTTCGCTCACACACATGAAACATTAGAGGGAACATTGTTTGCAGGTCTGTAACTTCCAAAGTTAAGTTGATCTTTTCCCTCTTTGGGGATAATAGAAATGATTGCCTCTCTCCACCAGGGGGGGCTGCTGTATTCTCATCCAGCACCCAGTCAATCACTCTGAGTGATGTCGGGGTTCAGAGATGCTGCAGTGATTTGAACCACCATCCGCTCCCTGTCTTTGCTTTCTTCATATCTTCTCTTATTTCTTAACTTACTGGCTGCCTGTAAGCGTAGGCAGGTGTGTCAGATCTAGAAAGTTCATCTGCTGCTTCTAATTGTTTGGTGGGGATTTTGTATGTTATGAATATTTCTGCTTGTTGTTTAATTTATACGATGAGAACCTTGAAGATTTCCCGCCTGTGTCGTAGCAGCTCTGTTTAGTAAAAATAAATAAGACTCTTTGAGTCTATTTGGTCTATTATTTTGTTTTCTCATAAGAAGAGATGTCTGTTTGTCTCAACAGCTTTGAATGCTTCCCAGAGTATCCTGTTGTTCCTCTCGCTCTGAAGGTTGACTGTTGGGATCACGGGGAAATGGTCTGACAGTATTTCACATCTTTGTAGACTTAGAAATAAAAAGTCCAGATTAGACACTCACTGTGGGCCGGGAGATAGTGTCACTCCGAACCTTTGAATGTGACTCCTCCCACACGACCATTAGACCCATTTCACTCAAAGTTTTTCACTGATGTTGTGGATGTTGAGTAGAAGATTGTGTTTTTGGGATGGGACGAACACATTTAGTAGACTCACCTGAATCAACTTCACCTTTAACCAAAACAAATGTATCTGCATCATCTCTGCAAAATCAAAGTCACCACTCGTCTTCATCTTCCTGATCTGAAGGAATAAAAACAGACCTGTTTAAATCCTAATTTATTTAATTTGGCATGTTCCTCACACAGGTGTGAGGTCTTTCTTTCACTGTGACAGTATGTTTCTCTCTGGGTTCATTACACCGTTTATATAGAAGGAAGACACATTTATGGTGAGCCTCGTATTATTTAATGGAGCAAAGTGTGAACAACCAAAAAATGAAAGATTAGCATGAAAACTCTCAGTGTGGGCTCTGTCAACTAGACAGTGTGTGTGCAGGGGCTCCACTTGGGGCCTGGACCCGGTCTGAGGGGCTCAGAGTGCCTACATACACAAACACACACACACACACACACAGAGTCATGTTTTGACCATCACACTGACTTAAATTCATTTCCTGTTCCTCAGACCTTCAGTCAGTCTGATTGATTCACTGTATGAGGACTCATCCCAAAAGGAAGTCGAGTTTCCACACACACATACACACAATAACACACACTCGCACACGCACATGTGACAGCTACAGCTGCTTTTTGGAGAAATCAATAACTCATAATTGGTTGTGTATGTTTTGTATTCTGTGTGTGTGTGTGTGGTGTGTTCAGGTGCTGCCCTTGGCTGCAGGTTATTAGAGGAGCTGGACAAAGCGCTGTGGTCACCGTGTGTCTGTGTGTTAAAGTGAAGGACGACACTGTAAAATAAACGTGTCTTTTTCCTCCTGCTGATATTTTCCAGAATAGAAACAGGATCAAAAATTGCATTTCGTGGAGATTGTTGGAGCTCAGCTCCATTTTTATTTTTTGTAACCCTAAAAGTCTGTTCAGTAGTGTTGGAGTGTAAATCTGTGACGATGTAATGATGGATTTATTTGTTTTTCTGAAAGAGTTTTTTCAGCTTCATGTTGAATATTTGGATGTTTTCAGGCGGACGTGTGCGTCCCTGTTTCCTGTGTGAGACTGAGGCTGTGCCCCCACGTTCTCATAACGCTTCATTCATTTAAGTCACAGTTTATGCTGCAGCTGCTTTCTCTGCACGTTTACCTGTGGACTCTTTTCGGGTAGCAGGTGTTTTAAAGCGAGTGTTTTGCAGTGCAGACGCCGCGCGTCCTCTCCAGCTTTAACTGAATATTGAACTGTTTTCATTCCTTCTGCTCTGAGTGGCCTTTTAAACAAACTCCGCTCGTCTGCAGAGCTGCTCGCCTGGAATCGGCACATAAAAAACCTAAAGTATTGTAATTCCACAGAAAACTGGCGTTCCCTCCGACAACGTGGAGAAAAACTCATTAACGTTAGAATCGGCTCTGATTAAGACACCACAGAAAAATTACAGCTGAGGATGGATGTCACACACAGTCACACAGGCTAAAATCTACTGTGTAGAGAGAAACGCTCTACGGCAGTGAAAAGATGAAAGAGTGACATCACACACACACGTTGTCTAACAACAGCTGGAGCTGAAGATCTTCCACTAAAACCAACCAGAACATTGAATCTTCCAGTTTGGCTACACAGCTGAGACCTAAATGTGTGAGGAGCTGCAGTGTCAGATTTCTGTCTCTAGATGGCGCTCCTGTAGTTCAGGACTGAACTCTTTAGTCTTAGAAAGAATTATTTATGTTCTTTTTATTAACAGCCACTTTTTTATTTAAATATTGATGGATTTAAATTGAAGGTTGTGGAGGCAGGTACAGCAGTGATGACACAAATCATAAAATATCATCAGAAATGCGTTTACACCAGAATCCAGAATCCAAATAAAATAAGCTGCATTATTATTATTTTTAACAAACTGTAAATCAAAGACGGCGATTAACTTCCTCTATGGATGATCTGATGAAGAACAGCTGTGTTTGAGCCGTCAGCTGTGAAGCGTGCACACATTCACACATTTAAAAATACGAGGATCGTGTCTCAGGTTTGTCTCGCCGCTTCACAAACACGAGGGCGAGGTCGCTCGGTCGGCGCTCCGCAGACGCTCTCAGGCCTCCAGCACCGACGCACGGCCTCAGACCTTCGTTACAGGAGACGATGAAACACTCGAACCACCAGTCGCACAGGAATATTTGTATAATATTAATAATCGTGTTTGTGTCCGCATTTCTGTGAGGTCACATCAAACACATAATGTTCTGAATCCCGGTGATGTGACGCCTGAGCAGGTTGATGACATCACGGCCAGCGTGGCAGCGTGTGTTTCCTGTTTGGAGGGCAAAGCGACTCTTCATGCCCCGACGCAGGTCCTCTCGTGCAGACTCGCTGTATGACGATTCCAGCTCTGTGTCTGAAACTTCAACACTTTTTAGGATTTGCAGAAGTATTTATTCTTCGTCATCACCATCATCTTCTCCCTTCAAGGTTCTCCACAGCAGATCACCTGCCTCCACCTCCTCCTATCCCAGCATCCTCTTCTGTCACTCCAACCCTCTGCATGTCCTCCTCTGAGCTCTTCCTCCTCTTGCTTGCAGCTCCATCTTCCTCCTCCACCCTTCCTCCTCTGCACACGCTCAGACCATCTCAGCATCTTTGACTCTGAGATGTGCTCTGATTGGCTCATTTCTGATCGTCCCGCTGAACACCTGAACAAGTTCATGTCGGCCTCCTGCCTGCTTGTCACGTGTGGTCTCGCTGGTCTCCACCCTACTTCACCTCACCGCTCCCTGTGCTCCAGGCTTCTCCACCTGTCGGGCTATCATTCACACACCTGTGTTCTGTCTTGCACTGCACCTATTTTTTTTTTGTTGGTGTTTTTCCTTTAATATGTGTGAAATGATGAAATAATTTTCCAGGACAGCTGCCAGCCAGTTATCTGCTGATTATTTCAGGCCGGTCGATCGGTGGGAATAGACGCCCGCTGTCACTTTAATAAAGTTTTAGTTTGAATGTCTTCGAGAATTCGTCTGATCGAGTGCAGAGGTGATGATGATGATATTGGCGTGTGAGCGGCTCTGTTATTGATCCGTGAAGGCGTCTCATTGATTCTCAAGCAGGAGACGTTGAGATGATGAAATTTGACAGTCGATGCTCCCGCAGGCAGAACTAAATGATGTCAGAGCTGAAGCAGGACGAGCTGCCATCCCTGCTGTTGGGTTTAACAATGACACCAGCTTCAGACTCGCACAGCGAGCTCAGATCAAACCCATCAGGTAACTGAGACAAGCTTTACATTTAACACTTCTCTAAAGGTTTCTGTCACAGTCTTTGTTATTTATGTTTTTGGTTTGTTGGGTTTGTTGTCTGACTGCCAGAGTCCAGCAGGATATCAGTAAGTCTGTGTTTCCTGTTACTTCCTGTTTTATTTTGGTAACTGGTGCTGAATGTGGAGAACAGGCTCAAAGAAGAATCCAGCATCACTCCAGGCTTCTACCAAAGTCTTACACAGCCCCTCGTCAGGGATCTGCAGCCAGTTTCTCTGCTTTGATTCACCAGCGCTCCAGTTCTACTGGGAAGCAGCAACGCCTGGTTGATGAGGTGGCCGAGAGGTTAAGGCTTGCCGGGCTACTAATTCATTGTGCTTTGCACGCGTGGGTTCAAATCCCATCCTTGTCGAGAGCTCTTTCTGCTTATGTCGATGCATCTTGTGAATGTAAGATTGGCTGCCGAAGCAGGCATGATGCAATGCTCACTATTGCCTCTAGTTCACCATGTGGTCTTTTTGCACAGGTCATGTTAAAGAGAATGGCCTGCTAATACAATAGCAGAAAGTCTTTCTGTTTCCAGAATTGCAATGTTCCTTATGGCCCACTTGCCCTACCCTGTAAACCAAGGGGAGGATGTCAGGAAGCTGTTGATTAGACCCACCTCCCTCAGTTGGCTTCGATCAGTGTGAATGAGCAGTGGCTCTAGTCCACAGTTCCTTGGTTGTCCAATCATCTCAGTCTGTCTCTAAGGCTGATGGCATTCAGTCATGTTAGCATCACTGTGGGAACCGACTTAGTCTCTGAGCCACCTCCTGGGCGCTTTGCAGATTTCAGGATTTGTGCCCCTTCCCTATTTTGATCATACAGCAAGTGTAGACAAAGTGTAGACTGCAGTAAGTAGTGCATGTGGAACAGGGGAGTTAGCTCAAATGGTAGAACGCTCACTTAGCGTGCGAGAGGTAGCGGGATCGATGCCCGCATTCTTCATTTGATACTTTGCTACTCAGTGTCCCGACTGAATGCATGTGGCTTCCGTTGGCAAATGCTTTGTTGCACTTCTCCTCTCAGTACCTTTCAGGTACTATCAGGTTAAGGCTGGCTTCAAACCTCATCAATGTTTGACCATGTGAAGTGATTGTCTCCCCTCTTACCCTCACAATACTGGCCGACGGCCCAGTCTGACATCTCTTTTCTCCAGAAGCAGCTGAAAGGTGCTTCCAGTGACACTCTCCTGGCGTACTGCGTAGGGCCCAGACTTGAATCGCTCCGTAATGTCTCGTGTAAGTTGTGATTCCACCAAAGGGTCTTGTTGTAGTTGACATGCCCAGAAAACATTGAAAGGGGGGCATTCTGATTAGATCCACCTGAGTTGGAGCTCTGTATGGCACGATGGAGCTGCAGTACCCAAGCGCCTATGGGGAATTAGTTCAATTGGAAGAGCACTCGCTTTGCATGTGAGAGGCAGCGGGTACGATGCCTGCATTCTCCAGGGCTCTCTTGCATGTCCGTGAACAGACCCAGAACCTAGTGTGTAGCCAATGCAGTGGGTGTGTCTCTTTCTGACTGTGATTTGCTCATTATACTCACTTTCAAAAGCTTCCTGTCATCACCCCAGGGGAGGATTCAAAGGAAAGGGTTAGAAAAGAAAACTTAGTGTTGTCATGTAGATAGGAAAACTTCCAGGCCTAGATGCATGGAAAAGGAAAAGCTTTATACGGAGTTGAATGTGAGCCTGGACACTAAGCATGGAGAAAGGGCGGAGACAGAGAAAGGATGGTCAGCAGCTTAGAGTCATTAAGGGTGGAAATGGTAATGTGCTGGGCTGATTACCATACCAGGAAGGTATTTGGCCATCAGCCAGTTCCTGTTTAAGTTGGAGGAAATTGCGCAAACGATGTCTCGATCATTTATCATTTGCTTTTCTCTGCTGCTGTCTGCACAGGAACCCTGGACTCTGGTGATAGTTCTGGTTTTCCTTCTGGCCTCACTTGTGGATCAGGAGCATTCAGGACTTCCAGCTGTCTCAGTCCAGATTAAAAGTTGTTGTTTTCCTGCCTAAATATTCTTGGTGTAAATGCACTGAACTGAGGCACTGAGCGCATGCACCACGACACGTCTCGTTTTGTGCTTCGAATGCTAGAAACTCTTCTTATGTAATGTTTTGCTGTTGCTGGGATGTGGATTACTTTAAGCCCTTGAGCTGACTGCTGTTGTGAATTTGTGCTATGTAAATAACGTCAAACTGATCTGAATTTAATTGTACGTGGAAAAATGGGGAGGAGCTTATTTTTTCCTAGGTGACTCCAAGATGGTGCTGCTGTGCGTGTGGCTTGCCGTCTGTTTCTGTCAATTTTGTTTTTGTTTGTTTTGTTTTTTACAATTTGTGCCACCCAAATCAACTCACCACTGGAATATGAATGGCAAAAATCTTCAATATTTTCCTACTAATTAGCAAGGACAAACAACGGGGGATCCACCACCCCTGGCTGATGTTCCTGCTTACCGGCTACGCGGAGCACTTTCTCCTGACCCGACGCATCTTGCGGACGCTGCGGTAAACGTGCCGGTCGGCTAGTGAAGCTTAAAGCTTGCCTCACTTTTTCTCTAGCAGCTGCACTAGTGGATTATGGTCTGCTCCATCACATCCCAAGGCGTCTCCTGGATCTTCTTGCCTCTTGTCTGGTTCCTGTCGTGGGCTCGGGTGGACGTGAGCCTGCTTGCCGGTGTTTTTCGCGTCTTGGAACAAACGTTTTGAATTTGCGCCCATTAAAGTAAAGTAAAATTTTATTTATATAGCACTTTTATAGATAAACTCACAAAGTGCTTCACAGAAGCAGAGACAGACATATTATACATATATTAGCTTGGGCTTCACAGACAACTTCTGCCCAGACTCCAGCTCCAACAAGGATGGCTGTAATAAATGCACGGACCTTAGCAAATAAAACATTTGTCGTAAATGATTTCTTTTCTTCAAAAGGATCGGATCTCCTTTTTGTGACTGAGACATGGATGAAACTTGGTGAGTCTATTGCCCTCTGACTGCTCATTTTTAAATGCTCCAAGAATATCAGGTAGAGGAGGAGGAATACTGACTCTTTTTAAAAATAACTTTCATTGCAAGCAACTCCGTGTACCGGTTCCCCCCTCCGGGTTTGAATTTCTGATGTTTGAACTGGGACGTTCTCAATCGGTTGTGTGCGCAGTAATCTATTGCCCAAGTTTAACAAAGACTTTTTAAATGACTTTTTATGTTTTTTGGCTGACATTGTGCCTAAATATGATCGGATTTTAATATTTGATGATTTTAATATTCATGTCTTTTGCCCTGATGGACTGCTTGCTCAGGAGTAAAGTCTTTTAACTTTGTACACTCTGTACGAGGCTTTACACACCAGCAGGGGCACACCCTTGACCTGGTGTTATCGTGTGGTTTATCTGTTTTCAATTTGGAAATTGGTGTTCCATGTTTTCTGATCACAGACCTGTTTTATTTGACATTTCCTTTTGTGCATGAGATCAAAGCTCGCTTCACAGAAGCTAGAACAACATGAACAAGAGTGGAGTTTAAAAAGATGTTTTTTGTTTGTTTGTTTTTTGTAATTGAAGTCTTTATTTGTTTTTAATGTTTAACAAAAACAAAAAACAACAACAGCAAACAAAAAAAGACAGCTTCCAATTCCATGGTTAATTCACCTTTGCATTTTGTGTCTATTTTCAATAGTTTCTAGTTATCAGTGCACAAAAAGGGACACTAAAATAAAATTCTTAAATTATTCCATTATTGAGTGCCTAAACCAACATACAACACAGCAAACACACATTTTAACAAAAGATAATTGTTCTGACAAACTAAACTCCGTCAATCTCAGCCAAAAACACGTCCCCACGATTTGTCAAAACCCTCCATATCATCATTAATCCTAGCCAAGAGTTTTTCATACGACACCATTTTCAGAATGTTTTCTTCCCACCTATTATATTCTGGAGGAGATGGATCCTTCCACACACTGAGAATAACATGGGCCACTGCAATGACCCCCACCTTTATAACCATGAAATCATATTTAGAAACCCCAGGTAACACAGACCGGTCACCTAATAAGCACAGTCTTGGTGACAAGGGTGTTATCAGACCAATCCACCTTCCTATTTTCAATTCAATTCAATTTTATTTATATAGCGCCAGATCACAACAACAGTCGCCTCAAGGCGCTTTATATTGTACAATAGTACATACAGAGAAAACCCAACAATCATATGACCCCCTATGAGCAAGCACTTTGGCGACGATGGGAAGGAAAAACTCCCTTTTAACAGGAAGAAACGTCCGGCAGAACCAGGCTCAGGGAGGGGCGGGGCCATCTGCTGCCACCGGTTGGGGTGAAGAAGAAAAGAACAGGATAAAGACATGCTGTGGAAGAGAGACAGAGATTAGTAGCAGGTACAATTCAATGCAGAGAGGTCTATTAACACAGTGAGTGAGAAAGGTGACTGGAAAGGAAAACTCAATGCATCATGGGAATCCCCCGGCAGCCTACGTCTATTGC
>VUQR01032905.1:0-29726 GCA_015108515.1 Hemichromis elongatus
CCTTTTTCTTCCCCCCCCCCCCCCCCCCTTTTTAAAATATAAATTTAGGAGACCTTCAAGTTTCACCTGTATCTGGTCATGTTAATATTTATCCTGTGCATGCAGATACTGAGTGACAGAATCCACAGGCCCGAAACTGCAAAAAAGCCAGACAATTTGTACCATAATCATTTACTGCCAGGAGGTGCTTGTACTTAGAATCAGGATCCAGTTTTTGCTGGATATTACTGTCAAAATCAAGTTTATTATGACAAAAGATTATTTCATATATTTTAACGTAAATTAAAAGTTTGCAGTTAGACCAACTTTATGCCTCAGACGTGTAAAATTTCTGCTTGAATTGAGCTACAAAATAAGTGTGTACTTATGGCTCCTTTAGACTCCAATACTGACTCCAACTACTTAGTATGCAATTGTATCCAATAATAATAATAATAATACTCCCTATAAGCATGCGTAATTGTCAACCTGTGAGGCCTGAGATGCTAAATAATGAGTCTTTTACACTCTCTCACACACAGACACACACACACGCATGCACACACACTCACACTCTAATTAGGCAGTAGGCAGGCAGGAGAATGCTGTGATTACTCAACGAGTTACTCGAAGAGTTAAGTAGTACCCTGAAGGTAAGGCAGTGGCCTCTTCTCTCCTGTGCAAATAGGTGGAGGGATTGTTAGGGCTGTTAAGAGTGTATGTGTGAAGGGGGAGGAGGTGTGTATCTGTGGCCAGGAGCTGTCTGATGGTCACCTCTGCAGCGTAAATAGTTATTCCTAAATAACACAACAGCTAATCCACGTTTGAGAGGTGGAAAAAAACAAGCCCAGAGTGCACAAAACACCAGTTTGCTTTTTGGAGAAGTTGGAAGTGTGAATTTGTGTCTTTGGGACACACACACACACACACATATGCTGGGCTTTCATAACTTGTGGGGACATCTCATTGACACAATGCTTTCCCCTGACCCTTACCCTTAATCTAACCATAACCTAATTGTAACCCTGACACTAAAATCACATTTTGAGTCTCAAAAATGCCTTTAAACTCGTGGGGACCAGGATTTTGGTCCCCACAAGGGCTGTCGGTCCCCACGAGAATAGTAAACTTGCAATTTTTGGTCCCCATGAAGATATTAATACCCGTCCACACACACAAACACCAAGCACTGCGCATCTTATATTTATTGTCTTTTTTGCTCCGTCAAGCCAACAAAAAAAAAGAAAAAGAAAAGAAAAATCTCTAATTCTTGCGTTTTTCTCTTCACTTCGGCCTTTTCAGCAGTGACTCTCAACAAAGGCCTCATCCCTGATAGTAAAGCAGTGCTGGTTGCATTAAGGCCCATTTCCGCTGAGCGAAGCTTATAGAAGTGCTTTTTCACCACGTGTCGTCCAGACTCTGTAGAATCAATCAGGAAATTCTTGCAAGCTTGACGCCAGGCTGCTCGACAGGATGAAAAACCTTTTGTAACATCGCAGCCGACCTTCTAACTCAGAGCAGAGCTGGAGAATCTGCCGGCATGTCAACAAGCTAAACACCCAGACGGACACACAGCAGCCTGTTATACACACTCTCAGCAAGTAATGCCGGGATATTTACTGCATAAAGTTTCCACTACTGTGGATATATCCTCTTCAAAACATTTAAGTGGACAAGGATGAAGTCATCCTCTCATCACTAGGGTTATTATAAGGAATGGATGCTTCCCAGTTGCCATTTTTTCCTCCTTTGAAGAAGTCCCCCTTGAAGTGTGTTGAAAACACAGATGTCACAGTTTCCAATCGGCAGTGAAATTAGTGATGTTTTGATTACACTGGGCTCGGAGATTACTAACATAAACAGGTCTGGTGCATAGATCATCTTTTCAAGAGGAGGCATCATTCCCTTTTTCCACTCTGTCCAAACTCGGCAGCTCTCTCGGGCTTAGTACTGATGAGAATCGGACGTCCAGCTTCCAGTTTTTCATCTGAGCATAAACTTAATGCTGACTAAGTGATATTTCCTTTTGTTGTAACGTTTCACTGACTAAACTAAAACCGGCTGACCTGGAGAGCCTTACACAGCACCAGAGTGACAGAGTTTCACTTCTTTATTATATAAAGTAATACAATGTAGTCATCTTATTTCATTCATGCTTTTAATATCTGACAAACTGACTTTAATAACAAATTAGCACTGTTAGAATAATCACACTGAAAATAACTAAAGAAGAACATTCTGTATTTTTTACATTTTCAAATCTATCCTCACTTATTCCCAATAGTTGCTTCAACAAACAACATTTAATGCTTGATTTAAATGATCTAAGTCAGATTTGGGCCAAATGTGTTAATAATCCAGATTTAATTTAGTCTTAACATATCTGACAATAGGAGTGCAACATTTTTAAATAAAAAAACAATGGCATCCATGAGTAAAGTACCACAAAGAAACCATTCAGGATTATTCTGTGTTTGAGGAAAGTTAGATACAAGCTAGTTTCTAAAACAAAAATCTGAAAATGATCAGATGAATAAATGTGATTTATTTTTAGCTACAAGAATAAAATTCTATTGAATTCAATTTAATTTATATAGCGCCAAACCACCACAGCAGTCGCCTTAAGGCACTTTATATTGTGAGGTAGAATCCCTATAATGATACAGAGAAAGCCTCAATCAGACGACCTCCTTAAGCAAGCACTTGATGAAAGTGGGGAGGAAAAACTCCCTTTAAACAGGAAGAAACCTCCGGCAGACCTGGGATCAGGGAGACGTGGTCATGTGCCAGAACCGGTTAGGGGTGAGGGGAGGAAGACAGGACAAAATCAAAGCTGAATTGGGTTATTGCACATGTTGATTTGATGACAAAGGTTCAACAGGTTAGATGCATGAACCCCAGTTTCCAGTATTTGGAGTAATATCTGTGGAGCCAAAAAATTCTAGCAACCGACCACACTGACCTAATTTCCTTCAACTGACACAATAATTTCAGCTATGAAACTGAGTGATTCTGTTTGTTCTATGCATAAATAATTAAATTCTAACTTATTAAAAAACTGATAGAGCTTCTGGGTCTGAAAAGTGAAACCAAGCGGTGCCAAAGAGAAATCAGGGTATACTGATTATTTACATTGTTACTGAAAAGTCGCCATAATATAAGCATGTATTATCCCTCTGTAAACACTCAATGTAAGGCTTCACTAACCAATGGAATCCATTATAGTCCATCCTTTATTTCCAGTTTATAGGTCTAAGTTGGCACTAGATTCCAGCTGCTCAAATACAAAAAAAAAACCAAAAAAAAACTCCACACAGTAGCTGCACATCCATCTGGGCTCTCTTATTACATTTTATTCATCAAGCCAGCTGAAAGTTGAGAAACATGCAATAGCAGCATTGACACAACAGATCATCAGCATCCAGCAGGAGTTCATGTCTAGAGGCAAAGAGTCTTAAACAATAAGCCATCGCCATGTTCTGGACGATAAGATGTTAAGCCTCAGATATTTGTTCCACAATGAGGCTTCCATATCTGTTTATCCCTCCAATCCACGTGCACCATAAATGATAAAAACTAATCCAGAGGAGCAGGCCTGTTTTTTATTCAGGAACACCTTGAGCTACAATGGGCCAGTGGTGCTATAATATCTATGTTGTCCCAAATGGGATTAACATACTGATTTCACTCACTGAGGGAGTTTCTCTATGTCTGCCTGTTGCTGTTTATGCTATTTAATTTGATAATGATTTACAACACATAAAAAATTTGTGCTTTTTAATATTAGTTAAACAAAAATCCTATTTTTTCCCCCTTTTTCAGTTTTGATAGATTGTTTTATTTACTATCTCTCTCTGCAACATCTGGATTCTGGCCTCTGGAGCAGCACACAGCACTGAATAAGCTTAGCTGTGGACGAGATCTGAGATTTATGGTGGCGGCTTATAGCACTCTGCTGTGTTTGGGAAAGCGCTGTCCTGCTCCGTCCGCTGTACTCTCACTCGCTTTCACTCCAGGCTCTGGCTCATCGAGGAAAACTGTCCGCCCACTTTTCCCCCTCTCAGTCTGCTTCTGTCACCAGCGAGGGACAATAAAAACCTTGAGGTCATGTGGCTGCTCTGGTTACAGGGTTTTTGACTGTTGGATTTGCAGGAAAGTGGCTGAACTCTGGTGCTTCACATTCAGATGATTTAACTGATGTTTGATGGGTTTTCTCACCATGGCACTTTATTTGCGTGACAGAATAAGCCTCAAGTATTCAATTTACTTATCTGCTTGGGTGTAGCAGAAATAAGGTGAACACAGTGCCAACATATCATCGCCTCTAAAATTGATATGATGGGCAACTTTACAAAATGAAATATTAGAGAAAAACACGATTGCTCATTTAGAAGCCTACTTCTGGGCAACTGATAAGTCTGATATTCATTCTGTCACTACCAAATTATGTAGGAAGCACAGCCATCACCATCTTGGTTTTTGAAAGCGGCTGTGACGAGTGATAGGCAGATCGGACTGAAAACACTGCAAACTTGGGTGGTTTTGTAAAGCATACTCTACTTTATCCATCTTTTTGATTCAAATCTAAACCACAATTTACAAATGAATACCATCCTGTGTTCAGCTAGTCTTGAAACAAGTGACTGAGATCATAAACTCAACAGAAAAGTGTTTACTAAATTGAGGGAGGGTGTAATCTTCTGTAAATATCTGAGTAATCTGGCTTCTTTTTGCAACCACAGGAGTTGCTGCCTTCTGACAATTAGAAAGAATGCAGATTTAAGACAACTGTGCATTTGTTTCACTTTTCAAACCCAGAATCCTCGTCCATGTTTTCATCTCAGTCAGCATTGAAATATGTGATATATCTTTAGCTGCTAAAAACTCCACTTTCATTGGTTATGTGCTTCATTTGAATATACAGTGGGGCTTTTAAGGCTTTTTTTTCTGTAAAATGCTGCTTCTGTGAGGCTTTGTTTGGGTAAAGTTGCCAAGAAGTTATTGAACAGTGCGTACAACAATAGGTGCCAAAATCACAGTTCCTGGAATGGCCACTTGAGGCTGGATCCCATGTTAAAACATTAAACAATTTTTTTAACCAGGTAGAAAAAAAAAGGTTTTTGTTTCAATAGCTACCTCATCACTTTGAAACCAAAGCAGTATGGAAGGGAAGATGTTTTTATGAATTCTCCATTTAAAATTTGTTAATTCTTCAAGCTTGCACTATTAGAGGTGTGGCTGTTTTGACTGACAGTTGAATACAAGGACAGCTGGTAGATGTCTGCTAGGCTTCAAGATCTTTTACAGCATTTTAAATGTAATTGTTTCAGGAACAAAATGGCCTAACATGCAGTTTGCTAACGAGCCTGTATATTAGGATTGTTCAGTGTTCAGCAGACATCCTTCTGTTTGCCATGCATTCACACAGTCAATGAATAAAACTCTCTAACTATAGTACTTATCATTAGCTGATAACTCCATAGCAGTCCACTCTGTTGTCCATATATGGCTACCTCAGGTGCCCCCCCCCCCCAACAAAACAAAAACAACAACTAATAAAAAAAGAAAAAATAAAGAAAAAATTAGGAGCGAGTTTGCAAACCAGTGGGTGAGGACTGCGTATCTCTGTCCATCTTTTATATACAGTTTATGTGATCGCATCTTTAACCGCTCACAGTTTTTGCACAGACAATGACAACAAATACAAGATTACAAACAGGATAGTTTTTCATACCTTTGTGTACTATCAGCGGCTTGATTTTCCAGTTATCATTAATGCCAGGATCAGATTACAGGAGTTTTAAAATTCTAAACTATTTGGAAATAGGGCCGGGTCACGCATGCAAGGAGAAACTTGACAGATTTCCTACTCTCACTCAAATGAGCTTTGGCAATGATGGCATAACATCCACAATGCATTAAATTATAATTATCATCTTGTCAGAGGACACATGCACGACCTCACGTGATGTCATGGGGGCGTAGATGTAAACAAAGATGGAGGCTGTGGTTGTAGCAGCATTACTTTGCAGTGAGGTGGAAAAACATATGGTTAAACTGACAACAAAGTGGTTGGATAGACACTGTCAGCACAAGTTGTCTATTCAAGGTAAGACTTTGACTGCCAACAGTGTCGTTGCTTATATCACCTTTGATATCACGGGTCTCAGATTTGTCTTTGTCGCGCCGCATGCGCAGAAGTTGACTTTGTAAATTTATCTGTTTTCCTGCCACACGTCTACTAACATTTTCCTATCTTAGTCCAGCGCACAGGTACAGGAGTTTGTAGTTTTGTGGTCTTTTTCAATGGCTGCTGTGAAAGTGCTTGCATAATCATCAACAGTAGGTTTCCAGATTCCATCATCTAAATATCAGACATCTTTGATGCTTGCAACTTTGGGACGTTACCAGATAATCTGAGATGACCACTGGCATTCTCAGAATATAAAGTAACCTACCTTATTGTAGCCTTATGAGCCTTATCGTGGTATAAAGGTTTCCCAGTGGGGTGGTGCACACTGTGGTCAAACCCACACGAGGGGTCAGTTATTTGTGCAACTGTGGTAGACTTTGTAAATTATGAGGTCAGTCTTATAGCTGGTACAACACTTTATTTTCATATTATTTGTGTTTTCTTTATTATTTTATATAATGTATTTTTAACTTTACTGGCTGAAAAGAAGTGGCAAACATGTCACTTTTCTAGTATTACTGAGCACGAGTCCAGGAGGGCAAGGTCTTAGCCCCGGTGTGTGGTGAAAGTGTCAACTTCTGCACCACTCTACCACAAATATTCAAGTCTGACACAATGAAACTTAGCAGAATGTTAAAACATAAACAATGAAACATTCAAACTTAGTTTATATGTAATTTAAATTCAACATAATTCTGTACTATTTATTCACATTGCACATTAAAGGAAAAATTGTGTTAGTATCTTTTAATGCTTCAAAACATACACAACCATTCCTGGGAGTGTAAAAGCCAGTGTCTGAAATCTAATTAGGAGTTGATTGTTGCTAAATGTTTAATCCAGAACTCTCATAAGGCCAATGCATTAAAAAAGCATAGTTTTTGGAATCACATTTCTTCAACGAGTTCTATTTTAATGAAGTATTATTATATAGAGACCTCACAAACAGTTTTTAAACCATTAACAATTTGTTTTAAAGAGAATGAACTCTGGTGGAGGTCGTAGCTACTTTAAAACAAATGCTGCTTTAACCAGTTGTTTGACTCATCTCTATCTCTACAGTGTATGTCATTGTTTCTCCACTTCCTCATTTTTTCTTTGGTTTCCCTGGTCCAGTGTAGGAACTCCAGCAACACTTGAGGGAAGATAAACAACTTTAACAATTGACCAACGCTGGTCCACTCAACTTCACAGCGTCCCGCACAATATTAGGAAATATACAATATTCGGCCAGTTAAAAAAAAATTCCCATGATATCGGTTTAAACATAATGGAAGTGTAATTGACGGGTAATTTCTAAATAAGTTGTTTTTGGCTTTAGTCAAAGAGCCTGAAGCTTACTCAACTTGATGATGGATTTTTTTGGAACACTGAAGCAGCTAATGTTCAGTCTTGCTTTATATTTGAGTCATGTATGGCAGAAAAATGTTCATAGCATAATTTCCTGTTTCACCTTGTGCAGCTCTGCAAATACTCCTCCACCTTTCTGTACCTGGCCACGTGAAGTAACGATACATGGAGTATGAGAACTGTTAAATGAGACAGCTCCAGCCAATGCGCCATGCCTGGTACATGTCTATATAAACCTACTGACAGCAGGCTGGAAAAACAACCTTTGCTAAGGAAGAGAATAGAAAGTAGAGGGGAGCTAATGAGGAAAAACAGAGAGAGTGTGACCCACCCAGGTTTTGACCTATAGCTCTCTTTGTATTCCGCTGACACAAAGATTTATTATGCAAACATCACCGGTCCCAAAAATACATATTGAAACAATTTTTGGGCAAACATGAAACAAAGTGAGCCTCCTGTGCTGTCACGGGAGTTTGCAGCTCAGTGTGGGCCGATGAGGCGGCAAAGAGAGCAGCAAGTGCATTAGTAGTCTCGCTTCAGGAGCGCTGAAAAGGTAAGCAGGCCGGGGCGACGTTGTGGGCTGTCACACAAGAGCGAAGGACTGTCAAAAGAGAAACAAAAAGGAGGGAGGCATGATTAAGAGGCTGCTATGGACTCCCTGCCTGTTGGTGTACCTGCTTGCTTGGAGGAACCAGGCTGAGCAAAGCCGGAGAGTGTAAACAGTTATAAACACACTTCTATGTGCGTGTGCACAGACTGACACACATACATGCAGACTGAGATACTCGTACAGCTGCACATTAACTCTTTCCCCCATAAAGATGGCATCTGATGACCTCCCCTGTACCCTGTGTGATGAGCTTTGCCTCTTCAGTATACATCAATAAAGACAGTAGCTTCCGGGTTTTTTCCAGAGGTAGCTGCACGGGCAGAGACCACGCTCACTATGCAAACCCAGTCGTTTTGTTGTATAAGCAAGCCCAAAATATGAAAGAAACAGCTCAGTTCAGAAAAGAGCTTCAAGGGTTACTCCTAGTTGAGCTCCAGATGGTAAAGGTTTAAGTGCATGGATCCACAAATATATGGATCACTGCAGTTTTGACCTTATTTACTGGCTAGGCTGTATGCTAATTTATACATCTGAATCAAAATGTTCCTGTACTTGCTCTGCTGTAGGGTGAAGAACATTTTTCAAAGACGTTTGTCCAGCTACGGCAGAATAGAAATGACAAACTGGCCAAAGCATCATATAAGTAAACACAGTTCTCACGGGATGCTTGGCATCATGTCACGACTCACTGCAAATCTTTGCATAGTTCTTTGGACAGAGAACTATGTAAACTATCATACGCTACTAGAATAGCTTTGACCATTGTGGCCACATATGGACCTCACCCCATGAAAGAGCTGTCTCTTTACTACTACATGTCAAAACATAGCAGGGGGTTAATTAAGATCAGCGGTCTCCAACCCCCGGGCCATGGACCGGTACCGGGCTGTGAGAGTTGAGGCTCGGGTGTGAAATTTATGGTTTTAAGGGATTTTAGCAGTTTTTACCATTTTTTTTTTGATAGTTAACTAGGTTTCCCTGGGTCTTTCCCCAGTGTGATGTTGAATAAATTCTCTTTATTTTGGTACTGATACTTGTTTTATTTTGTTATATTTATCTGCGACACCTTAAAGGCCAGTCCGTGAAAATATTGTCGGACATGAACCGATTATAGTCTTGTGTTTTTTCAGCCTCATGCTGAAGATAGATAAATTGATATTCAGTTTGATTCAGTTTTATTCTTAAGATCACAACAAGTCACCTCAAAGCACTTTATTTATTTATTTTTCAGGTAAAGACTGTCCAGTAATACAGAACAAACTCAAAGATGATCCCCTATGAGTAAACACTTGGCGACAGTGGTAAGAGAAAACTCCCTTTTAACAGGAAGAAACCTCTGGCAGAACTAACCCTAACCCTAACTAGGTTCTGCCAGACCGCATGATGCTAAATCTGAAATTTTCTGCACAGAGACAGTGTGAAGAGAGATCTCAGTGATTGTTAATTTGGATCAAATTAAGTGAATGTGGAACAAAACTTGATCTCAAACCACTTTAAAGCTTTTCTGCTAATTCAGCTTCTTTCCACCGTTGTCACTCTGAGTAATATACAGGACATTATTGTTCTCAGGTGGCTGCAGTGACTTCCTGCATTCTTGTCATGTCAAATACCCATGATTTTTCATCTTTAAAGAATTTCTTTAATGTAAAAATATTGATGACATACTCAAAAATATTTCCCTTCTGATTAATGGACAAAATCTTTAAAGTTTAACTTTACAAAATAGCTTTCCATTTGTTAGATATCCCACTTTTTATGGGTTTTGGTCCATTTTGTACTTGAAATATGATAATGGAATTACCTGCTACGGCACTGCCACGTTAAGGGTGCCGGCTTTTACTTTGTAAAGCAGTAAATATTGCAAATGACTCCTCCTGCACCGGTAAAAATGAGTCTGCCAGTCATCCATATGGTGCACTGACTTACACCTCAGCCTTTAGAGAGCTGATAACAAACCCTGAATTGACCACAGCATCGCCCTGCGGATTTAATTTCTTTCTGAGATGCCAATACATAAATATCACATCCTGCACATTAGCCAGCGGTGCTGACATGTTCTTGGCGAGGTTTAAACTTCTCTGCAGCGAGTAAACGTTGCAAACTGTACAAGAAGTTGAATCCACCTCCTTCATATTTACTCTGGAGCCTCAGCAATGTTTGTCCATCAACAAAAGGTCAACCACATATTTAATTTCTCTGAAAGTATCGCACTTCCCATTCATCTCAATATAATAGGTGATGGACCTGAGAAAGTCATGGACTGAATGCATTCAAGCAGATATTTACATGAACACACACAGATCCTACTCCACCTCAGGCCTCCCTTGGAAAAAAAGAAAAAAAAGAAAAGAAAAGTGATGTATGTGTTTTTCAGAAAGGACACATGGGTGAAATTCAACATGCCTCCACTCTTGTCTCATTTTCTCAGGGTGAAAGGTATTCAGGAGGGAGAGGACAACGTCTCCCTGCTGGACAATTTACTGCCCTTCTCTGGGAATTCTACATGATCCAGGTATGGGAATGGAGAGTGGGAATAGCTGGAGCGGTGAACTCACTCTGGCAGTTTTATCTTGATTGCCAGATAAAACAGTATCTGGTGTTTTAAAGTCCTACAAGAGAGTCTTTAGCAAGAAGCACTTTAGCTCCTTCTCACGTTCTGGTTTCTGATAAAAAATCCCCAAAACACTGTCATTAAAAAGGCCAAGAAAGGTGCAGGGAGGCTGGAGATTCCTTAGAAGACTTCTTTTTAAAGCAGCAACATACTTGCGGAGAAGTAAAAACCTTTCTTAGTTCATCAATCAAAGATTCAAACACTGAGCCTTTACTCAGGGAACGTGGTATACGTCGGGCTGTTCTCTTTGTAAAGTGTTTTGAATATGAGGGATTTAAATCAAATAAATAAATATTAAGACGTATGAAACGGCACCACAATCACTTCTTTCCTGAATAAAATTTGTGATACTTCTTGATTTTTAGGCCCAAATGTTATGTAAATAATTCATCTTCAATGCTTTATGGTTCGTCTGTATTTCGCCTTCGTTCTTTCCCATGCTGACCACCGAGCCAGATGCACAAACACAGGTATAGATCAACACAGGTATATACACCCACTAATACCAGCACATACACACAGTAGCCTGAC
The DNA here is from genome assembly GCA_015108515.1 of Hemichromis elongatus. Lineage (NCBI taxonomy): Eukaryota > Metazoa > Chordata > Actinopteri > Cichliformes > Cichlidae > Hemichromis > Hemichromis elongatus. The sequence goes on from VUQR01032905.1 coordinate 11,275, forward strand.
CCAGCAGCCCAGGTTAAAGAGGGAGGAGGAGTAGGAGGATGAACTGCTGGGACTCTGGTTATCTTCAGTCAGTAAAATGCGTTTTCCCAGAGCAGCACACGCAACAGCAGATTCACACAGCTGCCTGTGTAACGCAGAGTTCAGCTCTTCTTTCCCCCTGTTAGTTTTATCTGATCGTGAAGATTTCCATAAAAAATAACCTATGACCCTCGTGCTGCACCATGTATACTGTATATTCAAATAAACCAAGCATGTACAGACACCAAGCTGAACAGATCACTATTTCAATAGTGGGTAATTTTTTCACATGCTTAGAGAGACACACCTTTATGTTGACTTCTTCTAATTTAATGTCTCCATTACATGGAAACGTATTTTTATGTATCTTTTAAAACAGTTACCACTAAACTAGACTCACCACGTCTCTCTTGTATGCTTGTGTCCACTTACCTCTTGCCATCTATGCCATTCTGCTATAATATAATTAAAAAAATGACCCTTGACCTTTGATTCTTTGCAAGTACATCATCATAATTTTATCGTTTTGCTAGACCTTTCCTGTGAAAGCTTGTCAGTTGGATTATGAATCCTTATGCTACGGGCAAAAATGTATTTTGTGAGATCATTATGTTCTTTGACATTTTACTACTAAACTCATCATCATCTTTAAATCAAAGCGAACAATTGTGTTAAATTTGAAGAAATTTTTTCAAGACATTCTTTTTTTTAAAATGCTTATAGTAGCACTTAAGATTAAGGAGGGTCCGTTCATCCATCAATCGATTATTTAATCCAAAATCTGTCATTTACTGAAACGGGCAAAGGCTAAAGGGCGATTTCTTTAGGTAGTTCTTTAAGTAGTAGGAATAGTTCCCCAGGCTTGTTAAAGGAAATGCAAAGCAATTCTTTGGATGTTGGCTGCAACCTGATGGTACTCGTCTATGTTTATAATTTTACCAATCTTGACAAGATCCACCACTGGTTGAAATGTAGCCGCAACCAAGACAGAGCCTTACGGACGATTTACACAGTTTTTGTAGGCACTCACTGATGTACCTCTCTCCAGACTCCTCTGTAGCCCAAGTAAATGAAAGCCCATTTAAAAAAAGATTAAAATGTTTTTATGACATATCCTTGGTGATTTTAATTTGGTTTTAGTATTAACTGAGCAGGAAACAAGAGTGTTTAGTTGTTTAGATGTCATAACAGAGGGAGCAATGGATAAGAGTCTAAAACTTAGCAAACCAATTCAATTATGAGAGCAGAAAATGACTAACATTAGCCACCATAAATGCCTGCTGATATCAGACCAGCAAAATTTGTGGCATTAAAAACTTAATTCTTAATTAACTTAATTCTTTTTAAAATTGGAAAGTTTTTCGTTTTTAAAACAAGACCTATTCTAATCATTTTATAGCAGCTTGTCCATCCTTAGCTAAACTAAAGAAGTGTTAAATAGTTAGGTGAAAAAACTATTTCTTGCTGATTTTTATCTTTTAGCAGGTTCTTTGTGCAAAATTTCTAAATGCATTATTCATTTAGTTCTCTCAGTTTGTTTTGGAACTATTTTGCCTCTTCCTCCTTCTCTGTCCATGTGGTCGTGTTTTTTTCCCCTGTCTAACATCTGCTGTGCATGAGCAAACCCGTTTCCAATGTTTAGTTGGAGAGAAAACACCAGAAACACACTCCAGTGATAAAACAGGTGTGGGTGGCTTTTGTTAGACTCTTGTCTTACGCTGCTCGACTTTATTCCCAAATGTTTTGAATTGTTTGGAAAGGCTGAAGTTGACAGGGATTTGCTGCCTGAGTGTGTGTCAGCATGTGTGTATGTGTGTTCATCTCTGTGCACTTAAAACAGCAGTGTATAATACACTTATCAAACAAAATGTCACTGGCCTAATGGCCGGGTTACTTGGTTTGATCAATATTTGTCAATTAGGGTGACGCATGTTCAGTTTCCATGTTGAAACTGACAAACACATGGTTTTGTGGCATTTTTAAACATGTTGCAATGCAAATGATAAAGACTTGTGATGCTATTTTTGGTCTGAATTTATTGGAAAACATTTTTACACAATTCAGCATTGCAATTAAAACCTCATAGTTGGGTAGAAGACATTGAAATGACAATGTGCCATGACAAATTTATGCTATAGTATCTGGAAGTTACTATATATAATTATAGATTATATCTATTACAAATTCCCTGATTTCAACATGGATTTTAAGTTATCTTTGACATTTGATGACCTCTACTACCAGCTACGATTCAGCAAGACGGGTCAGAGCAAGTCACTCTGCCCAGCAAAATGGTTAATGTCTCAGCTGTTGTTCTGTCTTGTTAAAATTGTCTTCATTTTTTGTTTTGTTGTAGCTTGAAAGATTATACATCTTTGCCCTGATCTGCACAGTGAACATGACACTGGAACTGCTGATTCTCTTAAGAGTCATGTTAACTATGTAAATTCAAGCCCTGAAGTATTTGGTGTTTTAAAAAACATTTACACATAAGTTAACTTGTTAACACAAGTCTACATGATGAAACGTGAAGAAATCACTAAAGTTATAAGGATTAATTTATGGAAAAATTTTCCATTCAAAATTTCATGGCAGTTCTTTAAGTAGATTCTGATTGATTTTAGGTAGAGAGTCAGCTGACACCGCTACTGTCAGAGGCATCTATGATATAATAATATGATTTCATTTACTAGTTTTACAATATAAGTAAATATTTTGAATTATGATGTACGGTGCACAGACACCGCAGTGCTAAGCATTGTCTCTTTTCCAAACCATGTTGCACCAAATTAATGCATTATGGAAATGTAAGCCTACATTTACAGCCATGCGTAGCCTAGTGGTGTTATGCTGATAGATGTGGGCATTATAGTGTATGATATCATATTGCATCCATCAGAATATGTGCAGCCACTACAATTTCAATGTCCTTCTTTTCTAATCATAGCCGCATGCCTGCAGTTTGTTGAGCAATGGGGATTTATGGTTGAATATATTTATGTTTTCTACTAGGTTCTTATTAAATGTCATTTGAAAATGAGTGATAAGCCTATAATAAAATATTTCAGTTATATCTATAATACAAATGTTGTAACGTTCTTTACACATTGAAACTTTTAAACGATGTAGAACATAAAACCCTTTGCGCCTCGGTTGTACCCCCTTTCTCCATGTCTGCTGATTAAGACGTACTGATGGTCGGAATATATTTTGTTCTGTGTGTGGAAAGTTCAAAAGTTTTACAATTGTAAATGCAATCAGTTGTAGAGTTGCGAAATTCAATATGGCTGGTTTGTTACGTCACTCATGAGGCATCTTACGTGTAGCACCTAACGGTTGTTTCCCTTCAGAGCTATGGATTGTATCAAGGTACGAAGTTAAAGGCTAGGCAGATGAGGTTGCAGACATGAATCGTAGATCCAGGCAGGGGCATTGGGAAGTTAAAACCACTGGCTGGAGCGCCTGACAGTGGGAGGAGGGCGTGATGGGAGAGGCTGAGAAGGGTGAGAGCTTTACTCAGGTAGGTCTGCCCAAACATGACTGCTTGTTTACCTGTCAGGTTGTTGCTTTTGTCTGGGCCTCCCACGAGAGACAAAAAAAAGGAGCTTGGCTCTTTGCAAGCAGGACCACCAGTGTTGCCAGTGTGTGTGCAGTTTCCCCACTTGTGTAGTACAATTTCCATAGAGTGTGCTCATGTTGAAGTGATTGTCCATAAGTGTGTCCATCTATACTTTCTCACGTGTTTCTGAGCGTGTAATTGTACACATGTGTTTTTTTTGAATGGGCTGTAACATGAATGCATGTGAATTGCACATGCAAGGACAGCCCACAGCTCCTGTTGTGTTTGTTGCCAGGCGGATTTGTGTACAAATGTAAATACGTGTGACTAATACGTTTTTCAGGAGGAGCAGACAAAGTACGCAGTAGAGAGCTGAGGAATTAGGTTTAGGTTTAGCATTGTGTGTGTTTTGTGTCTGTGCTTCTTTGTTTCAATCTATATGCAATGTAAGTTTTGTAATTTGCCTTTGTCATTTAAGACATGCATTTATTATGAAGTCCTGCTTTTGGGTTATTGTTGCTGATAGTATGTAGCAACATGAAAACATAGTGGACATAACGATCTAAAGGTAAATTCTACTGGGATCTATTTGACAAAAAAATTAACACCAGGTCCATCTTGTTTTTCTTTTTTTTTATAGCTTTTAAGACACTTAACTCATGCAAAACATAACATGTCCTTAGCTAGAAAAACATTGAAGAAGACATTCAGCCTTTACAACACAGACCCATCTTAGTTCATCAATAACTGAAAAATTGTTTTGGTAATAACAAACTAATCCTTTTCTGTTCATCCTTTATGAGCAGAAGTTCTCCTTGCATACAGTGGAAATTTAGAAACAAAATAAATCTATACTATATTAAATGCAGCAATATGTTTGAACAAAAAAAGGGATTAAAGTGAATCAAATTATTTTAGCCAGCATGTACGAGGAATTGACACACACTACAAGAACAAACTATTTCATTTCATCTTTTGACTTAAAAAATTTGATCTTTTCTTTTTGGGAATAAAATCAATTGTAACTGAATGAAATACCTTTTTTAAAAAGATTAATTTTAATTGAATATAAATGTGTACTTTTAATATTTAGTTTGTGAGTTGTGACAGCTGTGCACATATGGAAAAGAAATTTTAAAACTGTAATAAATCAAAAATGCTTAAATTTTCTTAAATATTTTAAATATTTTTACTCACCGGACTTGTATGTAATAACATGATTTACATTATTTACCTGTAACATAATAAAAAACTACAGGTAAGCACAAATTGCAAAATAGCCATTTCTACGAGTAAAGTAGATTACGACAGATTCATATAAAACTATAAAACCACATAAACATTTATTCCTGGAGTGTATACATCAACCAGCAACGTATAGTGTTTTATTTTATTTATCTATTTTTATAATATTATTGTGTTTTTGCCATATGACTTTTTTATGGTGACAATACCTGTGAGCTTATACCTTTAAAAGTTTTTATCTGACTGGCATCCAGTCACATCCAGATATCAAAATTGCACACTATAACACATGCAAGCCTTATAAAACCTTAAACATTTATTACTGGTGTAAATATTAAACTATTATATTAAAAATATATTTTTAGTTCAACAAGCTCAATGTAATGTTTGTTTTGAAAAAAAAAAAGTGTTCTTGCCATTTAATTTAATGACATAAAAACATCTTTTTTAATGTCCGCAACACCAGTGAGCTTGTATGCATAGCCCATAAAAACGACTTCATTTAAAAGGAATCCAGTTATTTACACTTGTGCTTTTCCTGCTATGACGAATCAAAATTTCTACAGTAAAAAAAAGTGGTATTATTCCACGGAGACTTTTTTCTTTTCGTTACGTATCCTGTAGGCTCGGCAGCATTCAAACAACATCATCGCTAAAAGTTCCATTTCCATGCCGAGTACTGCTTTTAAATGAGGAAATCATTTTTAAAGACATTACTCATCGAAAAACCCCTAATTGGTTACGTTTTGTTCATATTGCAGGGTTTGTTTGTTTTTTACTCTCTTTACTCTCAGTTTGGTCATTTGATTATTGTAGCTATACATCCCAAAAAGTAACACAGCTGTAAAGAACTTTTGCAGCTCTTTATGTGACTTAAATTGTGGATCCAACATTATTTTCTTAAATAAACAAAATTTAGTGGAATCTTTTTAAGATTTTTCAAATAGAACTATAAATATCTGCTATTCAAATATAAAAATGACTAATGAACTAAAAGTATTTGCTGAAAAATACATTTAAAGATATATATATGGCTCATTAAAAAGCTATTGGGCTAAAAAAAAGAATACAGTCTTTCAGGTGATTAATAAATAATCTGTGGTCTTAAAAACAATTCATTTAACAAAAATCATAGTATCTGTGTTTTATCATGGTAGAACTCTTCTGGCTTTACCCTTTATAAAGTCTTTCCTGACCCATTTCAGCAGAATCCAGTGGTTTCGACGCACCACTTACCCAAGAGCCATGGAAACCACAAAGTTGCTAAATGTTTTTTATATGAATAAGAAACAAAGACAAAATTTTCACAATGCTTCTTTTGAAGTGACGTAAAGGTTTTTTTCAAAAGGGGGAAATAACCCTTTAACTGTAAGTTCTAAGAGCTAAAATATGAAACAAGTTTCATGCCAAAATTGAGCAGCAGTTCAAAGCGATTGCAACAGCGTTGGATCCATTTTCATGTGTTCGGTGCTTGTGCTTAACTGTGTGTGTCTTAAGGCTTTAACCGCTGTCTGTGTGTGTGTGTGTCTGTGTGTTGTAAATGTGTGTTTGACAGAGTGTCTACCTGTGTGGCAGTAGGTAAGCCCAGTAATCTCTGTTTGTCTCAGTCTGAGAAGTATAATGCTGTGACTCATTCCTAGAGCGGGTGTGCTAAAACCCAAAGCACTCGATCTATCATAGAAATCAACAGTCGCCACTGTAATTTACTGAACTAATCCTCAAATGCCAAATTAATATGTTAAGTATAGGTGTGATTAAATGATGTGAAAGATGAATGTAGACTGCAAATGTTCAGCCAGTGTTCCCATCTGTGGTGAGTGAGGATGAGTTAAATGTAATAATCCCCGAGATCTTTGCTTTTTCTTTCATTCAGGCCTGTGTCGGTGATGCTGTGGTGTCCCCTTTTTTGAAATGGAATGTGTATTGTTGAAGGGTTGAAATTCTTTCCTCTTCAGCATTGATAGTTTTGTTGGCAGCTCTAAAAGCTGTTGTCTGCACTAAGCTTAAATCTGAATATTGGAGGCACTTATCCAACATTGCTTTCTGTCTTTGGCTTCAGTGTTTTTGATATCTGCACTTTACAAGCTCTTATTCAGTCTCATGGCTTTTGGAAGTGCTCTTGTGTGCGCCTGAGAAATGCCACGTACACAAGCAAGCAGGCATATATTGCAAGAAACAGTGTCAGAGCCCATGGATTTTCACTATATGTAACAAATAAATGTGCAAAAGTTATTAGTTTATTTCAATTGTGAACATATAGACTGCGATCTCCTTGTTTAAGCGGGTTAAACATGAATATGTGGCAACATCTGCAAACAGCAGTTGTTAAATATCATTCTGATTTAATCCACAGTTGTGGCTCAAGAACAGTTGGTTAGTTAGCCAACTAATCTATTACTATGATCCAGACTAGAATATATGTTTTTCTTATTCTCTTGAAAATGAATTTTTTGACTTGGGGGGTTCTGAGGCATTAACTCTTGGGTCAGAACGACTAAGTTCTGCGATGGCTCTCTTTTGATGTTAAAAACAAATAAAAAAACCTACTGTCTGTTTTCAGCAACAAGGCATAGTCATAGTTTTGCGACTAAAAGATGTGGGGCACAGATATTTTTCTGACTGACCTCACTGGTTAATTAATGAGTTGTACCTGTCGAACAGCTCATTAACTCTAATATCTAATCAGCCAATCACATGGCAGCAACTCATTGTATTTAAGCGTGTAGACATGTCGGAGATGACCAGCTAGATTTCAAATCAAGTTTGCAAATGGGGAAGGACAGCAATTAAAGTGACTTTGCCAGATAGGCTGGTCTAAGTAGATTTTCTCACATGACCAACTCTAGATTTTACTGAGAAAAACAAAAAATATGCAGCGAGCAGCAGTTCTCTGAGAGAAAATGCCAGAGATCTTCCTCCTCTAGAGTCTGTGCATCAGACTGTTTTGAGGCAACAGTAACTTAAATTACCACTTGTAGCAAATAAGGTATGCAGAAGAGCATTTCTGAACACACAACACATCAAACCTTGAAACGATCAGTAGCAGAAGACCACAGTGGGTGCCACTCCTGTCAGCTCAGTGTCAGCTCAGGACAGGAAACTGAGGTTACAGTTCAAACAGGCTCGCCACTGGATAATAGAAGATTTTAAAAAAGTGTTGCCCGCTTTGATGACTTTTGATTTTACAGTCAGGTGGTAGGATCAGAATTGGGTGTAAACAACATGAAAGCATGAATACTTCCTATTTTGTATCAACACTTCATGGTGTAATGGAGTGGGGCATATGATATTGGCACACTTTGGGCCCCTTAGTAGTAACTGAGCATCATTTAAAGCTCACAGCCTAAATGAGTAAAGCTCAAATCACATGCTTTAAAAAAATTCTTCAATAACTGAAGCTACTCAATTTAATTCCTTTGTATAAATCCAGTGATAAACGAAGATCATAGGGCAATTTCACTGCTATCTCTGTTTAAATTTTTTTTTTTAAATATTTGTTGCTAGACTAAACGATTTAATTAATAAACATAGTATATTTTGTGAACAACAAGATAGTTTCAGGAAAAACCCGCCCACCCCAGTGGCATTAAAATTTTACTTAACGAGTCACTAATGCAGCTGACAGAAAGGAACACACCGTTGAGATGTTTTGGCTTTACAAAAAAGATTTAATAATTTTAATCACAACTTTTAAGCAAATTAAGCAGGAGTGCGATTAGAATACTTGTGCATGACTCGCCATTTAGCTATTTAGATGACATCTATCAATATGTATATACAAACAACACAGATTCTGGTTCATTAAAGTTAATGTGTGGGGTGTCACAGGGTTATGTATTTGGACCATTGGTGTTTGCATATTTCCAAGTTTCAGAAATGTATTTTATTTGCTGATGACACAGCTTTTTTTCTTCCTGGAAAAATTGAAATACCTTGGAAATCATTAGATCTACTGATTGTTTAAAAATGGCTTGAGTCTAAAAAATTGTCCCTTTACCTTCAAAAAAAGAAAACAAGTGAATGAAAATTGAAATAAATGAAGTGGTTTTTGTTATTGCTGATAACAAATTTAACAGAAACATCATATCAGTTAGGGGCAGCACGGTGGCACAGTGGTTAGCACTGCTGCCGCACAGCAAGAAGTTCAATTCCACCATCAGGCCGGGGTCTTTCTCTGGGGTGGAGTTTGCATGTTCTCCCCATGTTTGCGTGGGTTCTCTCCGGGTACTCTGCCATCCAAAGACATGCAGTTTGTGGGGATACGTTAATTAAATAATTTAAATTGCCCATAGGTGTGAATATGAGTGCGATTGGTTGTCTGTCTATGTGTCAGCTCTGTGACAGCATGGCGACCTGTCTAGGGTGTACCCTGCCTCTTGCCGTATGACAGCTGAGATAGGCTCCAGCGACCCTGAAAAGCCATAAGAATGATGACAAAAAAATCCTTTTAAGAGTCAACAAATTCATTATTTAGTTAAATACTCTGAAACTCACAGATTTTGTAGATCATAATTCAAAATATGTCAAAATATGTACAAAGCATATAATATAGTGTTACCACTTAATATCAACTTAATAAAATGATAATGAATACAAATTAAGAAGAAATTGTATTTTTGAATACCCTAAGGATCAATAGGAATGTCATTCTGTTATTGGGGTTAAACTTTAGGATTGTCATCCCGAAGAAATTGAAATGTGCAGAACACTGAAATTGTTTTAAAAAGTAAACTTTTACTCTGAAACTATTTTTGATACTAAGAGGTTATCTCTATCCAGATTTAAGGATATAGTTGATTATTTTCTTTAATGTTTACATGTAATTGTTGTAAAGCTGTTGCCTCACCATACACCCTTTTGGCGTGTTATTTACTTTCCTTGAATTGCTTGTGATATAAATGAACTGAATAAAGATTAAAAAAATGATCTTAAACTGAGCATTTCTTTAACATGATAGTGAATTCTGTCATGAGTTTCTCAGATGGCTTCAACAAGCCTCCGATTTCAATCTAATAGAGCACCTTGGGACAAAAATATCAGAATTTTTTCCCCCAGTATTTGTTGAATCTACGCCACAAAGAATTAAAGCATTTCCATTCCATTAACAGCAATGTGTACCTATTTGTAGGAGTACAAAATTTTGTAATGAACCATAAAACTGTCTTTGATAAGGTTACTGCAAATCCTGCTTAATTTAATGCTGTAATGCTGTGTTTTATGTCCCTTGTGGTTCTGTTCTTTTATTTGCAATGAGAAGGTGACATGAGTATGAATGATTGGATAATTGGTGCAGGTGGATGACTGAAGGCTGGTAGCAAAGTTTCCCAACTTTGGCCCTCTGCTCTATTGCTTCACTGAGTCCTCACCCTCCATGATTAGAGAAGCCGTATCCCATGTATTTGTGATCTTCAGTAATACTTGTATTTAGATGAAATAGAGCGTAACTTAACTGAACTGAACTTGATGTTGAGTGTCTTAGGGAGGGTGAGAATCCCAATAAAAGACGCCTACAAAGATTGAGCTTGTTTTGCAGGCCAAGCCAAGTTACTTTTCACAGTGAGCAGACGGTTGGCAGTTTTTCAGGTTTTTGGTCACATTTCTACACACAGGGCTGTTTGCACAGTGAAAGCCTTTGTGTCTTGTGCATGTCTTCTTTCAGCAGTGTGTACGCAAAGAGGGACTTTTGGAAAAAAAAGTTATCTCTAGTATCAATTCTATTAAAATCCAAGCTGAAATGTCCTTCAGCATCCAGCAATCATGAGGACTTGGAAAGACCTGACCTGTGTAAGATTAATGGCTGAATGTTGTAATGTGTAATGCTTTCTTTAATAACTACTTACACTTATGCATATGACAAAGTAACAATAACTTCATTAAAATACAGGAATGGTTCAGATATGACCATAAATAATGTTTTTATCTTATCTTAAATAGTTTGTAATATTATAGCTCTACAGTGGTTGTACACTGCTCTTCACATGGGCTGTCAGACTCGAACAGACCTCAATGTACAAAACCACATGTAGAACGCAGCAATTTCTAAGAATGTGTTTATGTAAAAAAAACACTTCACTTGTCACTTTGATTGGATTATCATGTTGTTTCTTCAGAGATGTACATCTGTCAAACATACGCTTAATCTTTATTGTTTTAGCATTATAGCATTAAGTTCACTTTAACTGTGGCCTTTCAGATTTGCTTACATGACTTTGGAAAAATATAAAATGTATTTAAGCTTAATGTTATGCATCATAAGACTAGAAGAACTGCGGAAGTGACAGTTAATGGCTAATAACAAACATGTATCTACAGTATTAAATGAATAATACAATTAGAACACAAATTACTTGGATCTTTTTCTCCCTCACAGCACCAATGACCCTCTGTTTCTTTTGAGCATGTCTCAGTGCAGTCCTACGCATGTTTTCATTACTGTCATTTCTACATCTGATGTATAACGAATCATCTTTTTTTCCCCTGTGAGTGAAGTTCTACGTTAGCATTTATTAGATCAGCAGCAACAGTCTAAATGCCTGAATGCATTGAGTTACTGTTGCGTAATTATCTGCCTAAAGTGTTTGCCGCCTTCCCAGTTCCTATTTTTTGTAAGCTTGTCACACTTTAATGTTCCAAGCCTTCATGGGTCTGTGAGAAAAAATAATTGTTCCCTAAACCTAAGAGCTGGTTGGGCCACTCTTAGCAGCAACAATCAATCATGTGTTTGCAATAACTGGCAATGAGTCTTTTATAGTGTTGTGGAGTCATTTTGGTCCACTTGTCTTTGCAGAATTGTTTCAGCCAATTGTTGGCGGGTTTTCGAACATAAACATAAACATAAGACCTTTTTTTAAGGTCGTGCCACAACAAAGTCATCATTTAGTTTTTCTTAAGTCATTCAGAAGTGGACTTGCTGGTTTGTTTTGGATCAATATTCTGCTGCAGAACCCAAGTGCGCTTCAGCTTGAGGTCATGAACAGATGACCAGATATTCTCCTACAGGATGTTTTGGTAGACAGCAGAAATCATGGTTCATTTACCACAGCAAGTCTTCCAGGTCCTGAGGCAACAAAACAGCCCCAGACCATCACACTATCACCACCATATTTTACTGATGGCATGATGTTTTTGTTTTTTTTCCTGAAATGCTGTGTCAGTTTTTTGCCAGATGTGATCGACTCATACCTTCCAAAAAGTTCAGCTTTTTTCAGTCCACAGAGTATCTTCCCAAAAGTCTTGAAGATCAACATGATTTTTTTGTCCAATGTGAAACGAGCCTTTTTGTTCTTTTTGGTTCTCCTTGAACTCTCCATGGATACCATTTTTTCCCAGTCTCTTCATTATTGTTGAATCATGAACTCTGATCTTATCAGAGACAAATGAACCCTGCGGTTCTTTAAAGTTGTTCAGGGTTCTTTTGTGACCTCCTGGATAAGTTGTCGATGTCCTCTTGGATAATTTTGGTCACTCCTGTGAAGCTTTACCACTGTTCCAAGCTTTCTCCATTTGTATGTAATGGCTCTAATGTGGCTCATTTCCAAGGCTTTGTAAATCTTTTCAGATTGATAATCGTCAGTGGCTTTGTTTCTCAGGTGTCTCTTAAAATCGTGGCATGATGTGTTACTTTTTGAGAATTTTTAGCCTCCTTGATCCAAAGTGTTGAATCAAGTAATTTCTACATTTAAATTTCTTGAAGTGTGTTTAGTGAAACTGAACTTGGCTTCCCAAAAAATGTGGTTATTTACAGTTCATTCGTTATTTAACAGGAGCGGGAATTCCTTATTCACATTTGTTTGATGATCTGAAACATTTAAATGTGACTAATATGAAAAACAATAGTGAATCAGAAAAGGGGGAAACACTTTTTCACACCACTGTATATGCATTAAGGAACCTATAACTAATAAAGTGGCCAATGCGTGTATAATTAAATGAATATTGCCTAACAACAAACAGCATTAAGCCTTAACTTTTACAAGTTTCTGTTATTTTTTTTACATTTTGTTTTCTTCAGTTGTATGTAAGTGTTACATGCTGTTTTTTTTATATATACATATATATATGTGTGTGCGTGTGTGTATGTATATATATAAAAATTCCCCACTCGCCCCTGCGGGCGGTCAATCCTTCAAGCTCGGGTCCTCTACCGGAGGCCTGAGAGCTTGAGAGTCCTGCACAGTATCTTAGCTGTTCCTAGGACCGTGCTCTTCTGGACAGAGATCTCCGATGTTGTTCCAGGGATCTGCTGGAGCCACTCGCCTAGCTTAGGAGTCACTGCACCTAGTGGTAATCGGAGCACAATATGTGCAAATATATGTACAATATATTTGCACATATTGTGCTGTTACCTTTACCCTCCACATCTTTTCGAGCTCTTCTCTGAGCCCTTGGTATTTCTCAAGTTTCTCGTGCTCCTTCTTCCTGATGTTGCTGTCGTTCGGGACTGCTATGTCAATCACTACGGCCGTCTTCTTCTGTTTGTTTACCACCACTAACGGTTGGTTAGCCACCACCATTTTGTCCGTCTGTATCTGGAAGTCCCACAGGATCTTAGCTCGGTTTCCTCCATCACCCTAGGGGGCGTCTCCCATTTTGACCTCTGGACTTCCAGGCCGTATTTGCCACAGATGTTTCTGTATACAATGCCGGCCACTTGGTTATGGCGTTCCATGTATGCCTTGCCTGCTAGCATCTCGCACCCTGCTGTTATGTGCTGGATTGTCTCAGGGGCATCTTTACACAGCCTGCACCTGGGGTCTTGCCTGGTGTGATAGACCCTAGCCTCTATGGATCTTGTGCTCAGGGCTTTGTTCTTGTGCTGCTATGATTAGTGCCTATACACGCATTGGCCACTTTATTAGTTATAGGTTTCTTAATGCATATACAGTGGTGTGAAAAAGTGTTTCCCCCCTTTTCTGATTCGCTATTGTGTAAAAAGTGTTTAATGGTAACTGAAGGTTAAATGCATATTTTTGAAATTAACAGTTGTAGCTCGTGTCTTAAGAATGTAAGATTTAAGAAACGCTCAATCCCCTGATCTTTAGTTTGGGAATAAGGATTGGTTTAGGCCTGGAGTAATTCAACAATAACAGTGTGGCAATGAGTGGAAAGGAGTTCATAACTTGGTCACTTGCAGTCTGAGCTTTGGAAATAATTTGGATTTTGTTGAGTAGATGGCAGAACTGTGAAACTGTAATAGATAGTAAGTGCACTACAGGATCCTGATGGTTTGTCATTTGAAAAGATAGAAATGTAGATTCCACTATATAACACACATTAAAACACATGTTATTACAATAGAAGTTATACTGCTGTTGCAGTGCCCCACTTGTGGGGGTAATGTGACACTGGTTTTTGGTTATGTTTAAACGTCTAAACTCGTACTCTCTGCCTCGCTGTATAAATTCCTTCATTTGATGTGAATGTTGGATGTAAATATTAAGGATTGGTACAACATGGACATAATTCTTAGGATACTGGGAACAAATTTACCTTCACATCTCTTCCCTTCCCTTCTGTAGTCATTTCTTTCATCCGTTTTCTCCTTCTCCCACTCTTCCTTAGTCACGCTCTGCCATATATCTCTATCTCCCACTCCCTATATCTCTCTTCCTATCTGTATCCATAGCCCTCTATTCTACCCCATCCCCCTCTCCATCCATCTATCCTTTACTCCCGTTGTGTCAAACCAGCTGCTTCTCTTTCTCTCTCCTGGGTTGCTGATTTGAGTGCTGAGGAGGAAGAAGCTAAATCCAGCTGCACATATTTCACAGGGACAGAGAAAGATGTGGATCTGAAAGAGAGGGAACATTAGACATTTGGGGATGAATGAGGTTCATATGCAAGAAATGGGGTAAAAAACAAACTAATTGTAAAGAGCAAGAAAGAGAGGCACGATGTGGAAACCCAGAGACAAATTTGGAGTTTGGAGGGGGTCTGGGGAGGCTTTGATCTGGGCTACGCATTGTGTGTAGGTGTGTGTTTGTGTGCGTCTGGCCTGTGAGAGAAACTTATTGCCAGAGGCCAGGACTGCAGGATTAGGGAGCAGCTCTTGTCTTCTTCTGGCACAAAAAGCAAAAAAAAAGAAAGACAAAAAGTAAGTAACCTCTTCCAGTTTTGTCCACTTCACACTTATTTAGACACTGCTGAAACAGTGTGAATAGTAGACTGATGTTCTGTAAAACCCTTAATTTAACAAATCTTATTTATTACAGCACAATTTAAATTCAATATTATGGTATAATTAAAACAATCCAGTTCTTTCATACTCAAGCAGTTTTCATTTATAAGTCAGTATACTCAGTCTGATTAATACTACTCAAGGTTAAAGAAACTGTTGTGCAACATCTCTTATGTCTGTGAAGTAGTTTTGTCATGTCTGAAAAATAATCCCGTTTAAGTCTGGAATTATCAGGATGCCACTGATTCTTCATGTGTAGGTGAAGGAAGCAGCCTTTGATTAAAAGTCAGAATTTCTCAGGCTTTCCTATTGTCAAACCTATTTATAACAATACTAATATAATTTTTTAATATAACTGTTTATTGCTTGTATGTATTTGGGAAGGTAACATTATATCTTTAAAATTAGTCCAAACTGGCTGATGTAAATACAGTTTAGTTTTCCTGCAGGTGTGCTCTAGCGATCGTCCACGTTTCATGCTCAGTCAGTGGGTCTAACCTTTGCTCCGTTTTAATCAGGTAAAGTAGTGCTCCAGTAATCCATTGTTTGCAGCCGTGCTGCTGTGAGATACATGAGAGTGTGTCTGTGTACGCCTGCTAGTCAGACTGAGGTCTTGTAGAGATTGGAGTGGCCTTTGGGTCAAAGGTCAGATAAACACAGCTGGCACTCTCCTCCTGGCTGGCTTAGGAAAGCTGTGTTCTCCTCTTTTTATTTTCTCCACCTCCTCTCCCTCTCTCTTCCCTTATCTCTCCCTCCCTCGTCTGTGTCAGTCTTATTTTCTGTCACGTCTGCCTCCCTTGTGATCTTTCTTTTTCTCTCTGTCTTTTAGTTCAGCAACTTTCTTGTCTTCTTCGTATTTCCTTCTCTAATCACTTTCCCGTTTTCTCACTCATCTCTCTCTTCCTCTTTAACTCTTTCATTTGCTTTTTTGTTACTATTCTTTCTTGCTAGTGTTTCTCCCTTTTCTGTCACTGTGATACTTTCCTTTAACTGTTCGCTCTGATTTTCCTCACTATCCCTCCTATTTCCTTTGCTGCACTACTCCTCTTCACATCTGTTGTCCTTTTTCCTCTCTCTGTCTCTTCATCATCTTGGTTCAGACTGGAATGTTCCCCTGATCGCCAGATCCATCTCATCATCTCTACACTTTTATTAATAAATCATTTTTTTCCTTATTTCTGTCTCCTTTGTGAAGCTGTCTACATTTTGTGGCCAAAAGTATTTGGATACCTGATTTTTACACGTGTACATTGACTGGTTTGAATGCAATTACACGAGCATTATTAAACCTGGCCTTTGATGTTGGACTCAAAGTCAGAGCTATGAGTATATCCTATGGACCTATCTAGCTGCATCCTTTCTTTTGGTATTATTGTAAATCTTATCTTGTGGTTTGTAAGTTAAGCTCTTTATTGTGCTGGCAATTTAATTTGTTAACCTCTGTTTATTTTTCTTACCTTTACTGTATCTGTATAGTTTTGTGGCTGCAGTGTCTGTGGTAACTTATTCATTGTGCCGCACATTGTGCTTCCACTTGTAATGATGTTCTATATAAATAAAATTTTACTTTCTTGTTGCTGTTGATCTTTATACCTAAGCACATGTGTTGTCAAAGTGTACAAAATCCACTGTTTTTGATAAAAGTTTTTGCATAATTATTAATAATGGCTCCAAAACCGAGTATTTTTCTAAGCATCTTAAACAGCCTTCCGTGACCTGCTGACTCGCTGACATGGACTGCAGGCCTGATTTTCATAGATCACCCAGCAGAGCTGTATGTGACAATGCAAATATCTGATTTAGTTGGATTGGACATTACAGTCTTTAATCTGCCAGCTCTTTAATACAAAGTCTTTGCAAGAATAGCACAGCTTACTATCTGGTAATTTCAGTAAGAGTCATGTTTTCTAACTCCCCAGCCACCTGCTGCTTGCCTAAACCAGCCAAGGTTAAGAACTGAGTTAAGGTTTCTGATCCTCCTGACAGTGTCTGGATTTAATGAGTGAAAATGGCTTTCTTGTCCGTGCAGTGGCTGCTGAGATA
This sequence comes from Hemichromis elongatus, assembly GCA_015108515.1. Taxonomy (NCBI): domain Eukaryota; kingdom Metazoa; phylum Chordata; class Actinopteri; order Cichliformes; family Cichlidae; genus Hemichromis; species Hemichromis elongatus. The sequence continues at coordinate 28,317 of VUQR01032905.1, forward strand.
TTTCAGCAGACCAGCAATGCCATTCTTCTGAACATAACATGGGTAAAATAAATAAAAAGTAGCTACTTCATTTTTTTGATGTGTTTCCCTTGTACTGTTTGATAAACACAAAGTGTTTACTGATGTTAAAACACCTGATTATGTGGGCTGTTGTTGGGAAATTTGTATTGCATTAATTTACACTAAACCGTGTCCTATAATAGATAATTTCTCACGAGTCTTTGTTCTCAAGATCTTAAGACTGCTTCTGTCATGAACAGAAGAACAAGTGGACACCTTTGACAGCCCGTCAGCATGTTCTTATAGAGGCTTCCCCCTTCAGTCAAGAAGATTAGAGTCGGTGAACAAGATTTATGCGTTTAAGTGCTTTTGGTGTGTATGTGCATGCATTTGTGCGTTAGGAAATATTTGCTCTAAATTGTGTGCACATCTGTAAGTTTGTTTCGAGATTCTGTGAGCTACAAGCCGAAGAGTATTTCGTCCAGTTATCATTTCTCATGTCTGCTTCCCTTGTACAATTTGAGCCCCTCCTCTGGTTGATGAAGATCTCTCTACGAGAATGTCAAACAGCAGCTTCTTCATTGTCTTTAGTTGCTGAGATGCCATCCGTCAATGCCATCTCGTAGGGGGACCATATCCCAAAAAGCAACATGTGGGCAAAGAATATTTTTACGTGAGGCTCACAAGTGTGTCATTTTATCTCTGTGTAAAATTTGAAAGTTAGAAGAAAAAAAAAACTTCAGGAAAAAAGCCGCCAACTTCCCCCTAAATACAAATAGTTTCCTGTGCTTTTGTAAGCCACGCAGCAGACACTAAAGCGGTTGCGCCAGAATGTCCTGCTAAAACAAAAAGGATGATTCTTTAAAATACAAGGGGGAGCAAGGTCGTCAGTTACCAGGGCACAGAGAGGAAACAGGTCTACTCGATCGGAAACAGTTTATTTACAGGCCAGGGACACTAATAAAACCCACCCTTAAAAACATGCACCATAAAAATTACTAAAAGGTAAACCCAATAAAAACCCCCCAATGCTAAACATAATAAAAACACCATTTTTAAAAATGCAATAAAAAGAACATTCACCATATACTAAAATTACCCCCACAGTCCTATAATCCCACAGTCCAGCCCTGTTTGGGCCAATGTTCCTTTTCTGGCACGCAGGAGAGGAATTCCTCTTCCAAGATGGCGACCATGCCAGCCGGAAGACCAAGCAGGAGACTCCTGCCGCAGACCTGGCTCCTCCTGCAGGCGCGCCACCGCACAGTCCAGCCGCACTCCACACCGGAGCCCATGACTGCTGCAAACGCGGCCTCCCTCGTAGCGCCGCCAGATGACGGGATCGCCGTGTTCTGATGACCAACTATCCTGTGCCATTCCACAATGAGGCAGCGGGTCCCTCCTTTTTGC
>VUQR01032906.1:0-15023 GCA_015108515.1 Hemichromis elongatus
AGTGAATGTGAAGAAACAACAACAATAAATCCCCGTGCGCTCCCAACTCCCGTGACGTGTCCTCCTCCCTGTGTTCGTGTCCAAGTCCCAGCTCCTCGGTGTCTGAGCACCCCGTGCTCACTGCTCTCTGGTCTCCACACTTCTCCTGGGAAGCACATATACAAAACAGACCTAAGCAACAACCAAAATACTGCGGCAGACTCACGAACTAGCTGAGAAAACTGACGGGTAGTCACGCAATGATCCAGCGTTGGAGAGAGCTCTGCCACAATCCTAAGTAGCTCCTCCAACGAGCCTTGATCAGCTGCAGGTGTGATGCTGTCTTCGGGTGTGGCCAACCACCTGGCAGGACCACACCCACCAGGCCAGAAGGTGCCTGTCACAGTCGCACCCATACAAACACACACACATGGAAGACAGGGACAGCAGCAGCAGAGCAGGAGACATACAAAATATAACAATAGTCCAAAACTGCTCACGGACCCTGGGTCACTCAGACCCAGGTCCGTGACACAATCAAACAGCTAGCAAACCAAACATGACTGTTTTAAACCTTGTTCCATGTTTAATATGAGCACACATTATTGTAAAAGTATGCAATCGACAAAAAATAAGGAGAAGTGTAACATGTTCCCCAACAATTTGCACATATACGCACATTTGGATTTTGTATGTTTGATTGGATGGTGGATTATAATATATATCATCATATTGATGAGAGTTGTTTAACAGTTTTAATGTCCATCCTGACTAAATTATTCATTTGTTCTTTGAGTGACAAATGTTTCAGCTTCAAGTGTGAAACGTGGGAGACACTGCTGGTAATAGTTAGTCACGTAGTGTAAACAATACCCGAATTAAGGACAATATGACATTTCAGTTTACCTGCTTTAAATAGACACTCCATCAGAACATCAAAGCAGAGGAGGTGAAGAGAGATTGATAGAATTTCAAAGACAGGGGGAGGAGGGAGGGGTGCGATGGCAGAGGGGAAAACGGGGTAAAGGAAAAAAAAGAAAAAAAGAAAGAAAACAGTGACTAGAAATGCTCGTTTAGCCTGAGAGGAGAGTGTTTGGAAAGGATTGAAGTGTTTGTGTTAGAGAGGCAGAGAGAAAGAGAGAGCGGGAAGGGGAGGAGGAAAGAGGGATGGCTATGCAGTACATCCGTGCGTAAATGTGACCATCCGCGCCGTGGTCCTTCCATCCCCCTCCATCCCTCCGTCCTCACCCCTGTAGCCTCCAGCGGCTCCTCTCTCCTCCTGTAAGCCCGGATCACCTGCTCGGTGGTCGGTGGTCAGCTTTGGACCGTGGAGTCCCGGGTTTCTCGGCTCGGCGCCCTCCTCCAGGGGTTAGGAGGAGCGCCGGGGGCAACCTCGAGGTTTCTGCCGGGCTTCGTGTCAACCGCCAACGATAGCCATGGCTCAGAGCGCCGGGAAAGACGAGGCTCGACCCGCTCCCGGATGCCCGTGATGCGGGGTCTAATCGCGCCACAGAACACCTTTCTGGATACTATCGCCACTCGTTTTGATGGCACCCGTGAGTACATGTCTTCTCCAAGAATTCCCCTTATCCTCTAAATTTTATTGTGCGCAATGGACATTTACAGCATTTTATTTATTCGTCTGACTTATTTACTTACTCGGATCTATGAAAACATTTTTTAAATTAAAGATTAAAATATCCAAACTCTGTACTGAGTGCTCCTCCGGGGACATGCAAAGTGCTTGATGGGGATCTAGAGCACTTGAAGTTTGTCGATTCTTTAATGAATGAGTAATGATGAATGAAAGAAACCCCCAGACTATTGTTTAACATATGAAAAATTCATCAAGCGCCTACCTGAGACGCCAGCTTAGAGATAATTTTGCATAGGCTATTAATTCAGACATGGCTAAAGGAGTTTAATGCACTATGTACAATGACCTGCAGAAGCCGTGGCTCTTATTGTATGTTTACAATGCATTAAAAACCCAAGTCAGTCTCATAGGGTTCTAACTTTCCTGGTGCCAATTTACCATTACATCACTGTATCCATCATAAGTTGAGCTTTCCAGCATTGATTCCTCATATAACACACCAGAGCTTCTGTGTCTAATAGATATAAAAAAATGTGTTGTAAGTACTTGAAAGGTTGTCTCTGATACATGTCAGTCTGCTCAAAATGCTTCAGTTTACCATGTCAGGGTTAAATTACCTTGCTAAGGCTCCAGGCAGCACAGTGATGGTGCACCGTTGGCCTTTTTGTGTGCAGTTTGCATTGTTCCAGCTTCCTCCTACAGTCCACAGACCATGCTTGGGATTCTAAATTGTCTGTTGATGTAAGAGTGTGTGGTTATCTGTCTCTCTGTGTTAGCTCCATTATGGACTGGCGACCTGTCCAGGTTGTACCCTGCTTTGGGCCCTATGATAGCTGGGATAAGCTTCATGATCCCAACTTGGATAAGTTGCTAAGAAATTGGGCGATGCGAGCCCAGAGGGGCAAAAAACATGCTGTCAAACCCAGATTAACGTCCTGGTCCTACCACTCTAAGTGCAATGATTTTAACTTTTCTCAGCTGGCTTGCTGTGTTTGTTGTTGTTGTTTTTTAAATGTATGAGAGTATAACCTAATTATGAAGGTCTTGGAAATAGATTAGAAGGCCTCAAGCTCAGGTTAGAAATCAGGACTCGATTTAAAATCCTTATTACATTTGCCAAGGAGGTTATGTGACTGGCCCGGCTTGTTTGTTTGTTAACAGGATCACTTAAAAAGTTATACATGGATTGGCATGAAAACTTTTTAGCAGAGATGAGGCTCAGACTCACAAGGGATTAAAGTTTGGAGTCAATCCTGATCTAGAGCCGGGATGTTTTAGAACAGTTTCAACATGTTATGTTACTAATAAACTTCAACGTGAAATCATAAAAACTGGGAGACTTCATATCATTCTGGATCCAGGACCTGTGGATGGAGTTTTCAACCTTAGTGGCTGTATTGAGGCCATCCAGCTATCCATTTTCCTCTCTTTATCTTATTCCGGTTTGTAGGGGTTGGAGCCTATCCAGGAAGGATAGGGACTGGACAGCCGGCGTATTGCAGAGCTAATGCTTTTTTTGCTTTGTTCATACTGGAGATTTTGGCCATCTCATGTTTTTGCCTCTAGAAATGAGCCTTGACATCTTGCTCTGTGAGAAAAAACATTTCAAATTGTTACATCAGCCATAAAAGTCACCATAGATCCATTCATAAAGTAATGACGCCACCTGAACTCACTCAAAATGCTCTGACATCCGATTTTCCTTTAAACTATAAATTTAAAACAAAAAGAGAACATTCAGTCAAAGTGTTTTACTGGGACTGTTAAACCGATTAAAACCCAGCCTTTTATTATCGTTTACCTGTTCTCACATTCACTGCAAAAATGCTGCACTTTCACTCTTTGCATTAGGCTAAGAAATATTGCTCTCAATCAGCACATGCAGTTATTATTGTTTAAAAGAGTTACATAACACAGACCTGAAGGTGTAAATTAACAGCCTGGACTCAGAGCGGATGTACTGCATCCGCAAGATCTTTGTTTTCTGAGCTCTAAGTTGAATAAATACACAAATTAAATGTCATTTGTGTTGATTTTTGTTTCCCGCTGCAAAATGCTGCAGAAAAATCAAAAGTCTAATAATATTCAGTATGCTGTGTTTTCTGCGAGGCCCGTTGAGTTCAAGTCTCATGAGATAGCACTGATTCAATTTGATTACTTTTTCATTTTGTGTCAACAGCAATCAGTTCAACTGTAAAGTGAGAGCAGAGCAGATTGTTTCTGATCATTTCTTACAGTTGCCCGGCGGTCCCAGCGCACAGGCTGGCAGGAGGAAATCCATTAGACACACTGTTTGAGTAAGCAGGGATTTCACCCACTTCATTAAGACTTGAGGAGTTGTCCACCTGCTTTTCTTATCAAAAGAAATATAAAGCTTACCCTTCATTAGGAAGTGGCCCTGGATTTGAATATTATTTAACCCAGCTAACAAGAAAGGGTATGCACCTGTGCTTTCTGCAGAATTTTAGTTTGGATCATCTGGGAATCAGAAGGTCCAAGGCAGCAGCTTTAGTAACCATCAAAAAGAAGCCCCAGGGGGACAGAGTGCACGGAGGACCAGGAAACTTCCATTAGCCCTCCAGCATGTATCACCGCAGACCTAAAGAGCTAGTCTGCTGTTCGGGATTCATTTCTGTGCTCATATTAAATCCGGTGTTTGGTGGACAGTCTGACTCCAGGACATAACATAAACTACAGGCTGCCTCAACATGCATCCATCACATGAAAGCATGCAGTGTTATTTTAATCATATCCTGGTGTTTCATCAGGAGGAGGGACCCTCAATAGGTACACATTCATTTTACACCAAGCACATTTTCCTTAATGATTATTTGAATAAATAATCCTTTGATTTTATATATTTTATATATTTTACTCCACAGGGGTGGACAGAGCACCTTTCTCTCTATGCTAAAAGTTTCTGCTTCTTTTTCAATATCACTCTTGAAAAAAATCCCTCTCACTTCTAAACTGATTCCATCTGATCTTATGCAAAACATTACCAGTAATTATAAAAAAATAACTACTTACATTGCAATGATATTGTACATGTTTACTGGAAAAAGAGAATCTCAGGAACAGTTTATGCAAGCACATTTTTAGGCGCTGTCATTGGCTGCAAACTGCTGTAAAACATATATATTGATGATTGAAGTCCCCTGCTGTACTATTGCAGGAAATGTTATTAGAAATTCAAATTTATTTCCTTTATTATTCCCTTCCTTATATACATAAGCTACTGTCATGAACCAATCGATAATTTATTTATACAGATTTATTCAACTCCCGTGCTCTCGAGAGATTCTGTGTACTTTAACAGTGCACAAATAATGCATCAAGTAACAAAAAAGAAGGAAACTCCAGAGTTTGTTTAATATTAGTTTCATTTAAGGCAAAAGTAAAAGCAATATGTGTATCGGTGCAGAAGGTAAACAGGAAATAATTGATGTAAAAGATAATGGGTCTTTTAATCACATAAACTTACTTTTCCATTTTTGATTCATCTCATGTTTATTTATCCTTTCTTTGAGTTGCACGTATTTAACATTGACTCGACCCTAAAAGGATGCTCCTTGCTACAAAAAGCCTATAATAAGAGCAGTTCACAGTAACAGAATTTCAATAAGTGGCTTCAATGAGGCCTGATTAAACATGTGTAAGCATCAATCATAAACGGAATCAGCTACGGGGGATAAATGTGTGAATAGATTGGATGAATGTTGACTTTTGATAAGCAGAAGCTCTTCATGCTTGAACAGCCGCATACAAATGATGTCTGGGATGATGGTAATGTTGACGTTCTCATTCATGAATTCGCTTTTGCTCCTAACCTTTGACAGGCCATTGGTAAAACCACAGAGGTGGAATTTAGGACAATATAACTGTACAACGTTGTCAACGGGGTGTGCTGTCAAGAAACTGTTGAAGGGTAGGAATTTAGAGACTTCAGTAACTTTGAGCGAGCTTGTCTGAGATCTTTGGGAAGCTGCTTCAGATGGCAGCGATCGTCGCACGCTTCATTGGTTGTATTTGTCATTACCTATGCTCAGCGACAGAACAGAGGACCTGCTCTTTGTGACTCACAGTGACTCCTCGTTACCAGCTGAGCAGAAGAGTATTTTTTAGGTCAGATCGTCTGTCTTTTTTTCATATAACATTCATGGAGCAAGATGAAGCAGTAAGACTCCAGGGAATTTCTTGATTTCCTTTCATTCATTTTAGGTGAAAGCTTAAAATGCAAAATCCACTCCCTTTTAACCCAACGATATCTCAGTCCACCTCATGCATATTTAAACATACAAAGTCAGACGTTTAATAACAGTTTTGATAGCAAATCTCAGAAAATGTTGAAGGTAGCTGTCAGCATATCACTTAGTACCAGCATCGCGTCATAATGACGACAGATTTTTAACATTTAGTTTTTTCTTTAGCGGTATTTTTTAATTTCATGGTTTCTGACTTCTAAAAATGCAGTATAGACTCCTCATTCAGTCTTAACTGTTGGCTGGGAGTGAGTGCAGTATGTGTGATGCTCTGACAAAGGTCTGCTAGTTTGAAATAATGGACACTTTAATATACTCGGACGAGGTTGTTGGACCTTTTCTTAACTCTTTGAGGAACAGATTTAACAAGGTGCTGGAAGAACACGGTCAGCAAAAGTACTTCCAACAATGCACAGCTGGTACTAAGGGGGGTTTAGAAAATATCCCATGCACCATTACACCACCACCACCTGAACCATTGGTACAAGGATGGATTCATGCTTTCATGTTGTTTAGGCTGAATTCTGACCCTACTGTTCAAATGTAGCAGCAGAAATCAACCCTCATCAGATCAGGCCATGTTTTTCAAATCTTCTATTGTCATGTTTTGGTGAGCCTGTGTGAATCGTAGCCTTAGTTTTCTAGCTGACAGGAGTGACACCATGTATACATACCTAAACTGGGATTTGGTTGCTGCCATGTAATTGGCTGATTAGTTGAACAGGTAGTGACAGATGAGTGCATGTCTTTTAACAAATAACTTGTAGGGAAAGGTAAAACGGGTAAAACAGTCACAGGAATTGGGTTGAAATGAGGCTTTTGGTTCTTAGCTTGGTGTAGCTGCAGTATTTACAGTTGGTCTGATTTCAGAATTTATAGAAAATTTCTAAAAAAAAATTTACAAAATCAAAATGTAACAGTGCATAACAGACAGAGACAATCAACACGGTTATCCATGACATTGTCTTACGTGCATTTTTAATTTATGGATGCCTCACTTTTAAATATCACAGTTATCATCAACACATCATTATTGTGACACCTGAGGCCCACAGCGTGACCACGTTCTGAATAAATAAAATCATCTGAAAGGTCAACAGAGAGGCCAACAAAAGCTGAGGGAATATATGTAAATGTATGCGTCGGCTGTCAGCATCCAGACGATGTGTCAGATACAGATCAGATGTTAATAACAGGTGATATTTTAGGGGTACACTGCAGGTCACGCTGTTGATAAAAGACTTAAACCCAGATAGTAAAATAGCTGGAAATGACACTTTAATGAATAACATTTTAAAACACACACACACACACACAAGTACTGCACAATGACAGCAGGAAAACATTTAAACTGAGCAAATATGGAAGTCCCGTCACCGGAGCAGAGAACAATGTCATTAAGCACATTTTGTCCAAGTAATTAACCAAATATGTAAGAATTAAGTGTTTGCTTTGTATCAGTGTCGCCCATGCAGTAGCTTTGAGTTAGCTCACACATCTGCTTCGTCTTGCTTTAAATTACTGGAGTTTCGTCATACGTAAAGCCGTGGGCTAAATAGTTTTAAAGCCGATCCGAAATAAAAACATGTTTTGAGTTACAGTCGAGGAAACGCGTCCGAGAGCGGCTTTAAAAGCTGCTATCGTCCAGCTGTCAGTGTCTTTATTTGTTTGTTTCCTTTTCATTTCATTGGCAGCGGCTCTGGCACAGACACACATTCAGTTATAAATGGACGCCAGATAAAACGCATATTAATACTTTTGGTCAGCAGTGTGTCTAGTGTCTGCACTTGATGCTGCAAAGTTATCAATATTTCAAAAGTGACTTCGGCAAAGATGTTGTGCTGTGTGCTGGGTTGTGATTGGCTAGATTCCAGTTGCACAAAAAAAAGTGTTACAATATGAGGCAAAGTCACACACGCACACAATACTTAAATTATATGAGAAAAGATTTAAAAGTGTATCAGAAAATGGTAAAAAAGGAGAGATTATTTTATATTCTTATATAATATTAGAACTATAGTAATTATGGTTCAGTAGACGCCTCCAAACAAGAAGTGCTGCAAACAAACATGTAATGTTTGCGGCCTGTGCCTGTGTATTAGGCTTACATTGTGCGTGAATGTGCTGTGGCAGGCTGTCGCTGTCAGTGTTATCAGTAGCAGGGTTTATCGGGGTTCCCTAAGCCGCTCAGGGGCTGAGTCTGAGCGGTTTTGTTGTGCAGTTCACACGTTATTACACCTGGATTGTGGTGGGGATGTGACAGGCCTGCCTAGTGCCTGGGGAATGAGCAGAAAATAAAACAAAAACAAAATACTATCACGGCATAAGGCCAAAAGGAAAATGGAGGGGCACGGGAAGCTGTTTCCTCTGTAAGCAGATCACGTCTCTGAGGGAAAGTGTCCATGTAACTTTGAGGCCGACCACCGCATGTGTGTGTAATGAGCTCTGTAACCTTGCACACAGTGCAGAAGCAGAAAGCATCACATGTTTAGGTGCAAAGATGTGATTCAGCATTTGCACTCTTTCTACTCCATTCTTTTATATTTTCATGGGATTAAAAGTGCAAAGAGGCTCAGCGATAATTTGGTTTTGTGCAACCACTCCTTTGCTTTGTATTGACAGCGCAAAAATATATCTGCTCCTGGTATTTCAAAAAAATAATGAGTACAGCGTGGGGTAAAGCTGTCCACAAGCATTTTGTACATTTGGTTAGGGTGTATTTCCATGGTTTGAATTAATCTCTTTTGTTCCCATTAAGGAGAAGTCTGAATGCTGGTTCCTTGGCTCGGTAACAACCAAGCTAATCACAGCTTTGGATGTGGGATTAAGAATGGGAATGTCATCTTCTAGAGCCAGAAAATGACTGCATCCATAACAACGAGAGACAGAAAAATGCCCACAAAAAAAGCAAGAACCAAGGCTAAGGCTGAAGATGATGTGCTGTCAGGGTACTCAAAGAAATAATGCTTGAATTAACACATTGTTGTGTTTGTTAAAATGCTTCACGGGTACCCTGTGGAGTTTCTGACTGAGTAGTAGTGCTTAGGAGGAATGCTTTTTTGAACGTGTTGCTTACTATAGGTTGTATATGAAAGATGGATATAGCCACTATTATGTCACTTATCAAATTTAGCTTTTTGGCTAAATGTTTTTGTTTGTTTGTTTATTTTTTGTTTGTGTTCTTTTAGAGCCATTAGTCAGCAAATTTGGAAGAGAAGGTGGAGTGACGTAATCAGCTAATGCTAGCTTGCTTGCTGGGTTAGCAAAGTGTATCTTTATGCTTTTAACATGAGAGACTATGGGAATTAACTTGTTTTAATGCTCAGTCACACTAGAGTTAAAATAAGACAACAAACTCCTGCAACAAGGAAAAATCGCTGGTTGCTAATGTTACCAGATGACTGGGCTGAATTTAGTTTTGCTGCTTTTTAGCCGTTGGAGTTGAAATGTAAATAGTTGCGCAACCAGCTGACTTTCCAGAGATTCAGTGTGCAGCACCCTAAACTTCTCGGCGTACACTTTTAATCACAATCAGCTAGTTGCCAACTTGTTGCATTCTGGTTATTTTCCTATTTAAAAGCAGGGTTGCAAAATGCATTTTGCAGCAGCTACGTCACTATTTGTGGATGACTTCCTAATTGCTGTTTTAAATCTATGAGATTCTGACTGGACTGGGAATGGAAATACTAGTTAATGCTATTTCTCTTTAATGTAAATTTCTATGTAGAGAGCAGCAGATTTTTGATTGTTGCTGACTTTTCACAGTTAATCGCTGTATTATCACAAACAGATTGCATGCAATTGCCAACTTGACTCCATTCAATCTCAAACTGACAGCAGACTGATCCTATCTTATTGTCATTTTACTGCCATCTTAAAAGACATTTTTGATGACAACTGACTGCGAATTGCTGTATTTAGTGCTATGCAATACTGCAAATTTCAGTTTTGGTCCGATACCAAGTAAATATACGACCACTGTTGCCGATGTCAATAACGATACTGTTAGCTTATGTGGGGACAGCAGTGTGGCATAATTTATGAGATGAATCATCATTCTGAACGAATTTTAATGAACACTAAATCATTTAGATTTGTCATTTTTTTACATTCATCGGTGAACATAACAAAACACAAAATTTTTTTGGAAACCTGTAATGTAAATGTGTCTGTCTGTAGAGCATTTTGGGTTAACTGCTGTTTGTTTTTTTTAATGTGTAATAGGCTAAAAAATAAAATAGACATGATAGTCAATAAAAAAGGTGCATGTTTGAGGTACATTTTTCCAGAAAAAATAAAACTATAAAGCAAAATTCAAAAATTCAGTTGGCTACATGCTGAGCTTAGAGGACGGGTTAGTATGATCTGATACCAATACCAGCACTGGTGCCAATACTATCGATACTTGGATTGATCTGTTTTAAAACATCATTGTCAGCAATTGCATGTGTGTAGCCATATTCGTTATTTCATTTTCTGAAAATACAGATTGCGGGGGGGGGTTCTATCACATAACCCTGAAAGTTTAAGAGTCCTAGTAAAAGCTCATAATGTAGCCTCATTCGAATCAATACCTTTGTTCTTTTTCGAAATAGGCTCACTGCTATTAAATATTAATATATTCTTTCCTTCATTCTTCCATTTAATCATTTCAAATGTACAAGGCTATTTTTCTGGGTGAAGTGATTCATCAAATCCCATTATATTCTGTCACACTCTTCAGAATCGCCAGATTCCTATGTGCGAAATCATTGAGCGCCTCCCTCCCCTGCTGCCTGACAGAGCAGCTTGAATGATCAGGTGTTATTACAGCCAATTTCTACGGCAGCACGCCTGGTAAAAACTGACAAGAAGGAGACGGCACCAGCGTGGCTGCTGTCAGTGCCTGTCTACCCGGCATTGTATGAGTAACACGGCTTCACACTTGTTACATCTCAAGCTTCACCGTGGTCCATTGTTAAAAGCAGTACATCTTCTCTGAACTTGAGTTTGTCATGCTGGGCTTTTCTGAGATCATAGTCAGCAAAAACATGCTTTCGCAGGCCTCACAGCTGCCTTTAGCTAAACACAGCCACAAAATTACACTTCACTGATTGATTTGCCTTTCTGCAGTCAGCAGCACCATATGGCCTTTATACAGAAACATACATTTCCTCCTACATATTGTGTAAACATAATAGCCATGATGAATGGGTGAGTGAAAATAATGCTTGAACTCATTTACCTATGTTGTTAGTTTGTAGGTGGTGGACCTAAAAAGTAAATTTGAAGTGAAAAAATCTTTTTCTTTCAGCCAACACCCAAAGCTTACATTTACAGGTTTGCCTCCCAGAAATCATAAAAAAAATAATAAAAGAAACAAGCTCTTTAAAAGAATTACCAGCATTTGGGGAAATATGCATCACTGTTTTGTCAAGAGTTAGATGAGAGGTTTGATACTATTCAAGCCTAGGTGACTCATGCCTCGAGACAGGTCGACAACCTCATGGCAATTACAGGTTGCAAGGGGAAAAACGTGTTTCCCCGCTGCCAGCTCCTAGCAAATGAAACTTTTGCTCGGTGTTTGGTAGCAGAATTTAAATTTCAGTCTCTCAAAATTTGTCCATCAAGTCCATCTACTTTCTTCCTTTTTTCCAATTCAGTGCTATAGCCGGTTTGGACCTAGCTCCCAGTTAACCCAAAACATCCTCATCTAAATTAAATTAAATTTGGAAATAACCGGTAAGACTTTATCTAAAGAGTATGTGCAGTTTCTTTGCTGTGCATACTCTTTAGGAACCAATAACTTGAAGTTGTCATCTTTCTATCCTCCCTTTTATCAGCGTTGTGCTATGTAGCTGGGTGGAAAAAGTAAAGCAGCATTCATCTTCTCAGAAATTGTGGCTTTCTCATACAGCAATGTGAAAAACTCCCAATTTCATTGTTCAAGCAACTTTACATTGACAATAAAAAGTTCTAAGTCTTCTAAAAAGAAAGTTTTCACAGGACTTGTTGCAGTTCCTGTTAAAAGCTAATTACACCCCACGATTTAGTAACTTTTAGAACCACCTTTGTCAGCAATAAGTCGAGTTGTTATTGCTTTCTTTATTCTTTTGTTATTGCCACTCCTCTTTGCAGCCATCTTGCTACGCCATTCAGTGTTTATTTACAGTGTTTTTATCTTCATTACTTTATGATGAACGGGTATGCGGTGTGCGCTGCCTCAGGATTTGAGTTGAGGTCTAGACTATGACTGGATCACAGGAAACATCTTGATTCTTTTCTTTTTCAGCCATTGCTACTGTGTTTAGGGATCATTGTCCTGTTGGGTGATCTAGTTTGGGTCAGGCTTTAACTGTCCTCACATTTAACTCTAGAATACTTTGGTATGCAGAGGAGTTCATGGTTGACTCAATGAATGCAAGGTGTAAAGGTCCTGTTGGCTACAAGACGGTCAACTCATCACTACACCACCACCTTGCTTGAAAGTCGGGTGTTTGTGCTGATATGCTGTGTTTGGTTTTCACTTTGATCTCAACTCTCCAAAGGACATTGTTCCAGAAGTCTTTTAGCTTGTTCAGATGCAGTTTCACAAGCCTAAGCCAAGATGGCATGAACTTTTTGGAGAGAAGAACCTTTCTCCTGACATCAAACAAGCCATACTTTTAGTCTTTTTCTAATTGTATCGTTATGAACATTTAACAAGCTAACTGTAGATGAAGCTCTTTGTTTTGTTTTTGTAGTTTCTCTGAGCATTGCACAGCCTGACCTTTGGTGGAATTTACTGGGTGTCCACTCCAAAGAAGACTGTGACGTTGTGTTAACACACACCTGAATGCTCCAGACCAGCAAGCTGCCAAAACTTCAGGTTTTATTTAGAGATGCTCACACCAGCTGGTGGTCAGACAATCCAATGCAGTTGATTAGCAACATTTTGCTATTTTTTATTGTCTTATCTCATGAAAACTTTCTTTTTCGCATGACTGTGTCACTATAAATTTAGATTTTTTCGAGCCATATATTTAATGATGACACAATATGCACAAAAACATTTTTTTTGTCAGTTAATTATTCTGATTTACAACTTCAGTGTACTGCCTCGGAGAAGTATGTTGACTTCTTATGAGCCTCTAGCACTGAAAGGCAGTTTGTATTTATGTCTGAGTGGTGCTTTAAGGTCTGGCAATAGCATTTACATTGGACATGCTTTATTAATGTGCAAATTATAAAATTTCATTGTCCCCAGTTATTCAAGCAATCTCCCTTTCTCTGCATCTATCGATTCATCTTTTCCTGCTCTTCTCATTCAATCATTTGCTCTCTCATCCTGTATTGCTCACATTCTTCAAAGAGGTTGCTCCAGTCCTCCAGATTCATTTATGGATGGACTTTAATGATCTCAATGGAATTAACGCCTTAATAGTGTGATTCAGTTATCATACCTAACCCAATGTCTGATAATGAATTATTCAAGGCTGTCTGCATAACTTAAGCTGTCAAAAGATTCATCATAGCTCTGGCTTATAGCATAGCCTGCTCATCAAGTTACATATGCGTACATACACACACACACTACCAGTCAAGTTTGGACACACCGTCTCAGTCAATGTTTGTTCTTTAGCATTATTTTTTTTCTTTTTTCTTTATTACATTGTAGATACATACTAAAGCCATCAAATATATAAAGCAAGATATATGGAATTGTGTAGCAAAGAAAAAATTGATAAATAACTCTAAATACGTTTTATATTTTAGATTCCTCAAAGTAGCCATCCTTTGTTTTGTTGACAGCACCACAAACCCTTGGCCTCCTCTCAATGTGCTTCATGATGTAGTCACCCGAAACGGTTTTTACCTCACAGGTGTGCCTTTCTTCAAGAACCAATCAGCTAAGTAAAGAGAAATAACAGTCAATTATTACTTTAAGAACTGAAGGTAAATGAAACTTTGAATGTGTCCCCAAGTTGCAAAAACCATCAAGCGCTGCGATGAAACTGGCTCACATGATGACCGCCCCAGGAAAGGAAGAGCAAGAGTCACCTCTGCTGCTGAGGATAAATTCATCCGAGTCACCAGCCTCAGAAATCACAAGTTAACAGCACCTCAGATTAGAGCTCAGATAAATGCCAAACAGAGTTTCAGTAGCAGACACATCTCTACATTAACTGTTCAGAGGAGACTGTGTGAATCCGGCCTTTATGGTCAAATAGCTGCTAAGAAAACTCTACTAAGGAAAAGCAACAGGCAGAACAGATTTGTTTGGTCCAAGAAACACAAGGATTAGACCTGTGGAAATCAGTGCTTTTTTCTGATGAGTCAAAATTTGAGATTTTTGGTTACACCCACCATGTCTTTGTACGACACAGAAAATGTGATG
Source organism: Hemichromis elongatus (assembly GCA_015108515.1). NCBI lineage: Eukaryota > Metazoa > Chordata > Actinopteri > Cichliformes > Cichlidae > Hemichromis > Hemichromis elongatus. Next base: position 14,195 of record VUQR01032906.1, read on the forward strand.
GTTTCTACATGCATGGTTGCCACCATGACGCATGGAGGAGGAGGTGTGATAGGGTGGGGCTGGTTTGCTGGTAACACTGTTGGTGATTTATTCAAAATTAACGGCACATTGAACCAGCATGGCTACCACAGCATCCTGCAGTGACATGCCATCCCATCCGGTTTGTGTTTAGTTGGAGTATCATTCATTTTTCAACAGGACAATGACCCCGAACACACTTCCAAGCTGTGTTAGAGATATTTGACCAAGAAGGAGAGTGATGGAGCACTAAATGACCTGGCCTCCACAGTCACCTGACCTAAACCCAATGGAGACGGTTTGGAATGAGATCGACCACATAGTGAGGGCAAACATTCCAACAAGTGATCAGCATCTCTGAGATATTCGTCTTTTTGCTGTCACTCCCTGCAGGCCAATAAACAGGACTATGTTCAAAGACACCACTGCATCAATCATTTATATACAGCCTATAGTGTTATGTTATAATATCTTGCTGTAGCCTTCATCCAAGCGCCAATTTGTCAATCTATACCTTATTTCTTCAAAGTAGAGCATATGAGTATATTGTTGTCAAAATTAAAATTATATAAAAATATATCACACAGACTTCATTTAATAACTGAACAATGGCTAACTGTTAAGATATTATATAGCTTTAAAATTGGATATGCTAGTAATTTTCTAATAGCTAAACAGCTGTTATGTAACTAGTTTTTGTGATATTGTGCCCTCACACACTTGGACAAGAAGGACACACACGTTCGAATGCTGTACATAGATTTCAGCTCAGCATTCAACACGATCATCCCCCAACAACTGATCGGAAAGC